>JACEII010000036.1:3647723-3701282 GCA_014332785.1 Antheraea mylitta
TTCAGATTTATTTTATATGTTTTCCATCGTTGCCTATATTTATTTTATCGCCACACCTACATTTTATTTATGAAAAGACATACTGTAAGTATAAGAGAGAGAGAGAGAGAAAGTGGTAGCCGTTAATAATAATAAAACTAACTGAATATAGCATGATCAGCGGTTTTTTTTTTCTCGAACTGACTACGCTATTCTCCTAGCATGGTCTTAACAATTTCACCGGACTACATGAACAGAACAGAACATAACGTCATGGAGCGTCGAATTTGAGAAACTACTGGCACATACGTATGCTATATTTAAATGGTGTATTCTTTTATTAAATAATACATAGAGCTGTTCACAGGCGGTATTATTACATTACATAGGAGTACTAGAGCTAGAACTAGGACTCGACATTGTTGACAAAATAGTAATCCATGTGCAATCGCTAGTATTTATAATCTGCTGATAATAGCTCTATCTCGTGGAAAATATGTTAACCAAAGTATGAATCTTCAACAACTAAAATAATAGACGGTTAACTTCAATAAATGCATTTCACAGTAAATAGATTGGACAGGAATGTTCTGGACGAGGGTTGTATAAAAAATATTTGCATTCGGCTTTCTTTTTGTAGCCGTTTTATCGCTTGATTTATGTCTTTACTTTTTATGGTGGTAGAGCCGTGCTCTTATTGGTTTCAGTATGAATGAGTCGGCTCGCGCGGGTTAGTGCCACCCTGTCAAAGAAAACCGACGTGAAGTAACAGTGCTTGCATTGTTGCGTTTCGTTCGGTCAGTGAGAGCGCCGGAAGCTCATCTGTACTCCTCTCCCTTCCTCTCCCTCCTTTCCCACTCCTCTCCCCCTCCATCTTTCTCTTCATTCCACTATAATACAGGCTGGCAATGACTTGCGACTCCCCTGATGTTGCTAGTGTCTATGGACGGCGGTGATCGCTTAACATAATGATTCACCCGCCTGTTCGTTAGCCTCCTATATGATATAAAAGAGATACCTCCAGCTTTTCATATTTTTTTAATAATAAAAATGTCAGAGACAAGTTTATACCAACATACTGTGTCATATTCTATTTAACACGATTTCAAAATTCATGTCGATATGCCGCCGTTAAGGGAGTAGAGCACTGTGACTCTACATAATTACAACAATAACAGTGACAAATCTTATACTAGATAAGTAACCACAAAATTACAGGCATTCCTTTCTTCAAAACGAGATCTTGTATCTTCACCAGATAACTATATTCGGTTATTGCGCATGATACTTATAATATAAACAATGCAATAAAAGACGTGTGCGCAAAATCACAAACGAAGCTACACGTTGCAATCTATAGGTTTGTTAAAACCAACATCCGAGTTGATCGTTCCAACTGACGAAAGCAAACTAAATTCGAAACATTCAGATAGTATCATAAAATAACAATTGAATTTTATTGGTTCAGCAGATTTGGCCTTCATCGAGAACCGGTATTAGGCCACGTGTGCTATGCACGATTACAACCACTATATACTTGATAGAAATGTCACTGTAGTCTTTAATGTAGTCTGGAGTTTTTTTTTTCGAAATGACTACGCTATTGACCCAGCAAGGTCTTAACAGCTTCACCGGACTATTAAGGCGAGCGCTTAAGGCACTCAACCGATTTTATTTTGGCAACCAGCTCAAGGGTGTACGGCACACCTCGGCTTGGCTGTTGCCTGTTGCATGCAAAATCGCGACCTATTTTAGCTAACCTAGCTAACTATTTATATATGTATGAGTTGTTGAAACGTATATGTGTACCAAGCATACACGGCTCAACAACTCCTCCATATATTTATTATCGGAAAATTGAGTGTTTTTCAGTTCGATAAGGGAAAAAAGTAAACTCTTCCACTTTCATGTGTAAGCATGTAGGCGTGCACGTGTGTGGAGGTGATCGTGTAGTGTTGTAGCAGTGATGTATATTTGTGTGTCACCGTATCGCGCAAACAACGCACTCAAGGGCTCCCCACCGTGGGATCGAACCTAGGCTTGAGCCGCTGCCGTGGGAGGCCTAATCGGGTATAGTCTGGAGTCTTTAATTTCGGAGTTGTAATATTGTGGTACTAAAAGGTTATCTTGCGGACATGCATTTTATACTGAGACAGTGAAAAAGGTCTTTAAAATGTTTTATGTCATATATTAGTAAATGTGTGTTGTATATGTTGCTGAATAAATGTTTTTTTTCTCTCTATCTGATAACTACTTTAGTTCGTTCAGATTTGTTTACAATGCAATTTTTATTCAGTGTCAGTAAATGGTAAAATAGCCTGAACGGACTAAAGTATGGTCGTTGCTAAAAGTTGAATATCGTGCTTACGACGAGGCGCAGTGTTCGCGCCTTTTTTAGAGGATGGCTTTAAGAAAATGGCAAAAGATATATAAGCAAGATTTATTATTCATTGCTAACTATATATAGCTAGTACCTTGTTCCCTTTGAATATTTGTTTCATTGATTTATAGGAACTACGCGTTTTGTATGGATCGTCTTGTTTTCTTAATATTAATTTTGCAGTCCTTGATTACATCTTATAATTATCGATTTCAAGAATAATTATGGAATAGTTATATAAGCGAGCTATATAATACTTAAATAAAGGATTCTATCTGATAGTATAAGCCTCTTAAAATTGGTTCAGCCGCTTCTGGGGTTAGTCCAAACGAACAGCAGACAATTCAATTTTCTCTATACATATAGGTTTTATGTTGAATTATCTTATTAACATTGTAAACGAGAAAGTTTGTCCGGATGGATGAATGTTTGTTACTTGTTCACGCAAATACAACTGAATAGGCTTTAATAAAAGTACACAATGTTATAACTAATAATATGTGAGAATAACACATGGGTTAATTAACGCTAAATATATTGCTCACTACGGCCAAAAACAATTTTTTAGGGAATAGTGTTAGGTTTTATATCGAAATCTCAAAGTATCGATTTGCCGGATAGTAAGTTCAAGCGGCATGTCGAGCGATTTTTTATTTTCTAAAGGCTTATTATAGGGTGGATCAAAAACCAGATCGAGTTTCTTGCCGGTTCATCTCGATAGGTTTTTACCTGAAACGGTACTCCCACTTAGAAGTTCATAAGTGCGTTCTCAGGGTTTAAATTGAATAAAGTATTTTTGATTTTTATTGTTTAAATAGGCCAAAATGAAGTGATTACTGTTAAGTTTAAAAAAATATTTCATTTGTACTTCATTACATATTTACATATTTGTATTTCATATCTCGACGTACGCTGGATAAAACACGCGGAGTTGCAAGGAATTCATGCTGTCATAATTTATAAAAATCCAAATAAAGACCAAGGCGTGGGCAATCCCTAGCGTTGTAGTATATATATATATAGGGCTATATTAAGTATATTGTATATAAATTAGATTTGTCGCTGTTACTATTCGTTGTAGTAAATAGTTGTACCACAGCAATGTATATATTTTGTAACTATTCTTTTTATTTAAATACTTGTCAGCTTTCATTGAAATCGGTTGAAGGATTCGGAGATTGTTGTCCTATATCTGCTATTATAACAAAATATTTAACGTAAAAATTATCTCCGTGAAAAATAACTTAGTGCGCTAAGATTCTGTTGGTGTTTACGGTTTCAGGTATACAAATATTAATTTTATGTATACATATATTTCTAATGCAGTAAGTTTGAAACATATATATTATGGTATTATTAGTAGAGTTTGATTCTCTAATCGCCATTTTTCTTTCTAGAACGCGATCACACATAACAGGGAATCCTGTCTTTTATCAGAATCATATCAGAAGGAATATTTAAATTCGTGTTTAGGTCAGCAGGTGACGTTATATCTCTAAATGCTTAACCGTTAGTGTTTAGAACCGCTGCTTTTGATTAAAGTACATCCTGGCTGAGTAGTCCGGTGAAAATGTTAAGACCTCGCGAGGTCAATAGCGTAGTCAGTTCGAAAAAAAAAACATCCAGGCTGAGAAAAATATTATGTGGGTTACACGAATAATTGCTGTGTGTTGTTTGTACCGATAATACACACCCTGGTGATAAATGAGAATTGTATACTTAACCATTGCGGTATCTGTGCAGTCACATAAATTAATCGTGAGTACATAGAAAGAAATGTATGTGCAATTTGGAATGTTTTCTTTTTACCAACCCCAATAGGCGTGATGACAGCAAGTTAGTATCATATTAATTTTTCGAAATGATTGTTGATAATGTGACGAAATCTAATGTCCCAATGGTGTGGCCTATCAAACAATTTATTATTAAGCTCTATTAAGCTTCTAAGCCGGATTATTAATCTCTATCATTGATTTCTTTGGCATGCCTAAATAGATACATCAGAATAAGATAATTAGTATGTGTAAATACTTCAACTTATATCAATTGAAATAAAAAATAAAAAAACGCATGTGGAGCCGCGGGCATATCTAGTGTCATTTATATGACGTAACACAGCATATAAATCTTACTACTTATTATGTATTATCTACAATACAGTAGGAAAATGTACATTTTTGTATTCACGAAAATATACAGAACGTGTTTCAATTAATTATTTGTGCTGTAATTATGAACTTAAATCTAATATAATGTTATTCGACAAGAACACGATGCATCTTATAAATTCTACACGCGGACGACTCAACATTGTAATGTTAGTCCAAAAGTAATTTTGTAAATGAAAACAGTGTAAGTCGCAGCGGGTCGCGGGTGTCCGTCACGCGTCAAGTTTACATTTTACATACCAAAAATAAACATGATTTCAAGGAATGTTTACGGGTTCGGTTTTCGATCGCCATCTAGCGGATTAATAACACTACATGTAGTTAATATAGCTTTGTACTCGATTAATTACGACGCCATCTATAACGTATCACGTGAACTTCATCTTGATCATTAATTTCATAAGTGTATACAATATCTTACATAGTATGGGTGTAAATATAAATTCATTGTTGTCCCGGGTTCGATTTTCACTGATGCTAAATTTAAGACTGATTCATTTTATTGCATCATGTCACAGGACATTTTTTACAGTATTCTCTTAAACCACGATTTCAGTTAATGTTGACTGGTGTTGGTGGTTTATGCAGCTTTGAGTTCAATTTCCAATTTGAGGGTGGTAGATAATTAAACAGGCTTTAGATCAAACTTAATCACCACCTTATGATTTTATCTTCATTTATTTCTTTACTAAAACCTATGTCAATATATGCACTGTCCGAACCGTGAGGGTTTCCACCCTTACGTAGTTGATATTCCCGTAACTCGTACGAAGCGATTTTCTTCTACATTCACTATACGTACGGCTAAGGAATGGAATTCACTCCCGGCGTCTATCTTTCCGACATCTTATAACGTGGGAGTCTTTAAGAATAGAGTGAATACGCATCTAGTGTGTAAGCGCGATACATCGTCGGTCTCATTGACACTTCCCATTAGGTGAGATTGTGGCCAAGCGCGTACCTATTGAAAATAAAAAAGGACACGGTACCAATGAACGGTAACTTGAAACCTTTTTAGTTATGTTACGTAATAAGAATATATAAAAACATGTTGAAGAAGTTTTTATCAATGACATTCAGTTATTGTTTATTACTAATATTGAAGAAAATCACAGTTCCGGATCAAATGTAGATAGATTGTTGCCGCTTAGGGCTGATTTTGACGGATTCTGTTTTGACTACATGTTTTTTTCGAAATGCTTTTCTGATATTTGGTTTATTTTAACCAGTTTCTATCTATATAAGTTTCTCTACAATACTCATGAAATGAGTGTGTTTATGAAATCAATTTAGTGATGGGTTGTTTTAGGTAATCACAATCATTCTTTAAGATTCCAGAAATATCTACTACATCTATATATCTAATTTAGAATTATATCTAGTTGTAAATATTATTATGTCCATTTAAGCATAAGTTTTTTTGCGAATCCGGTGATTTGAAAGAACTACATTTGATTGTAAGAAAAACGGTAGTTAAACCAAAGCAAATGAAAAATATAAAGCATGATGATAATGAATGTGTACAGTGATATGATGAAATCGGCCGGAAATAGAGGAACAGCTATTAAAATTTTCTCACAGGAATCTTTGTAATAAACTAAACGTCACTTCGTACTTGAGCAGAAGTGATGCTATAAGTCATGTAGACCAATACATAGAAAACATTTCATATTTTATACACAAATTGTAAACCGACACAAAACCACCCCTAAATTTTGACATTGTAGACGGGGACCTAGTCGCACCCTCTAAGCAGTGGGTGGGTGGGGGAGGAAGGGTAGAATCGGCCGTCTGGGATAAAATCCAAAGTTTTTATATATGTTTATAACTCTTAAATCATAACATACTCATTATTTTCATTCAATCCATAAACCTGACATTGAAAACGATTGGCAAAAAATTACATTCTTTGTAGATATTCAACATTGAAAAGCGGATATTAATTTTATATATTTCAGGCGATAGTTTCGATTGCATTTTTTTGAAAAACGATTTATTTTATAAAATTAACTAACATATTATATAGCGTCGGTAAGTTTTATATTCTTATTGAATTAGTGGCACGGGGTTATAGTTGTAAGGGACAGAGACTGCACCATTTACGATCACGTAATTCTCGTTAACAGTAAATGAGATAGATTGTGACAATGTGATCACTGTAAACAAACGGTTTAAATTCAAAAACTTTTAAAAGGGAAAATTTATACAATTTGTAAAACTTTTCGATTTTAAATAAGTGTCATGAAAGGAGTAATGTCTGTTTGGAGCAAAATATCACCAAAGCCATGATGATGATTTGGTGATGTTAATATGTTCGAAAGTTGTTACAATTAAAACTCAGCTGTGTCGAGGAAGAAGTAACTCTATGTTGGAGCACTACAAAGTGCACATCTCTCACATTACAACATACAATTTTTGAAATCACTTAACTGCCTGCGGGATCTGACGCAGCCCAGATATAGTTAGGTAAAGGTCTAATAACAATTACTAGTATAAGGACTGCTATGTGTATTGCATTGTGTACTTTCTATCCACGTTAAGTGGAACTTCTAATTGACACGTCACACTCTGCTGTAATTCTACAATAAGTGAATACACCCTATTGTAGGACAAGTAATGTTATTGAAGAAGTGGGACGATTATTAATGGATTACGTACGGATCAAACTGCAAATTATAATATAGCGATTTAAACTTATACTGTTTGATAACAAGGTAGCTTTTAGTGAATCTTGGCTGTATTTGTGAGTGTTGATGCCAAGATATTTATATACGCTATCAGTTGTACATAAAATTTTAGTTCAGTTTCGACCAAAGTACTGTAATAAATATAAAATATTGGATTGTAATGAGAAAAAAGTCGTACATACCGATTACGCTAACGTTTACTTAAAACTGAGCGCTGGTGTCGCCTTCATACGAAAATATCCGGCGCTTGCGCAGTTGTCAGTCGTCCGCGCACCGGAGTCGGTCCGGGATGTGTTCCCGACATGGGCAGCAACTGTTGCAAGGGTGACGCCGCAGCCAGACCTGCAACGATCAGATCCAGCCCCTCCATCTATACCAGGTATTCATAGTTCTGTGATAGTGCAGTGTTGTGACCGACCAGGAACGTTACGTAAGATATATGTCCCCGCTACCAATATATTGTATACTTTTAAGCACATAATTACTGTCATGTAATTCATGTTTAATGTTTCAATATTTTAGTTTAAGAGTTAGTTAGACTTTAAGGGTTTTGTGATATTCTTTTTATTTCGAGGTCGTAAATGTCAATAAATGTGTGTCAGACTTTTAAAAATTGTTGTTTACCTCTGTTTAGATTCGTGAGTACAATAGTCTTAGCAAGAGAATTGTAGCCGCTTTGTTTGGATCTAACAGTCGAATGATTTTTTTTTTAATTTATTCCAACATCTTTTTACACGATTAATCATAGTAGAGCAATAGCAATTGGTATATAGAAAATGATTGTTTTGTACGCTTTTTTAAGTTCGTTGCAAAAAGTTTAATTACAAAATACAATAATATTCATTACGATAATAATATAAACTACATTAAAATGAACGCCTCGTACGTAAAAAAATTAAACAGGTTTCAGTGGAAAGGGAGTATCATTATTAACATATGTACTTACACAAACATCACAAAAGAAATGTTGTCTCTTGAAATACCAAATACAAGAATACAGGTAGCTTGTTTTGTGATGCCTTCAATTCTAAATATCTATGATTTGTCTAATCCATTATTGACGTATCTCGTTTCTATCGCTTCGTATTCGTCAGTAAGCATAGGAATTAACTTACCATTGGGTAGTGATTTCATCACGATGTTTCTTTCCACTGAAAACTCTCTAGGAAAGTTAATGGTAGGAATAAACTGATTAGCCTTCGTTAAAACCATAAAAAATCCGGGAAAAGTCAAAAGAAATGAAAATTGAGACGAGTTCTACTCTCACCTCAAATAACTTTTGAAGGAGTGCATTAATCGAAAAGCTTATTGTAGAGCAATCAATTTTCTGTATTTTCTCTGTAAATATGTATGTCTCGTTGTCATAAGCCATTTCGTTGGAAAAATAGAAAATTAATTGTAAAATCAACGTCTTAAGGGCAAGTTTAATTATAATGAATATTAAAAAATATTTTTAGATTGACATTTCTTTTAGTCGATAATTAAAAATCTAATGGGCGTCACATGAAAAAAAGAAAAACTTGATAATAAATTCGATATGGTTTTTCTCTTCATCTAGGTATACTAATATTATAAAGAAGTAAAGTTTGTGAGTTTGTGACGTGGTGATGTTGTGACGTTGTGATGTTGTGGCGTTGTAGGGGGTAATCTCAGGAATTTCTGGTCCGATTTGAATAATTCTTTTAGTGTTATATAGCTCATTCATCGAGAATGGTTATAGGCTATATATCATCACGCTAAGACCAATAGGAGCGGAGCACAGATTAAATGTTTTTTAAAATCGGGATGTTTTTTCATTTGAGAACTGCTGCGTGTTAGTGTATCTATTCCACGCGAACGAAGTCGCGGGCAGAGGCTAGTGTTATATATTTTACAAAACATAAATATACAGTTACATTAGTTTTTAGTGGATAATCATACATATTATGAAATGAAGTCATCCATCTCATTTGTCTATCTATTTACGATAAACTCAAAAAAGTATTGAATGGATGGATTTATAAATTCATTTAAATGTAACGATAATTGTTGGAAGTGTCGAAAAAAGTCAAGCTGGTTGGGTATTTTCGTCGGAAACGCTACCTAATAATCCCTCTGAGATAACAAAACTAAAATAAAACATTAATATAGTTTAAAATAAAATATTGATATACAGTTTTATACGACGACACTAAAATGCTGTTCTAAACCGCAAAACATGTGTAATTGGAAAAATCCTTTAAAGAATAATGGCTTGTACCGTGCAATACAAGTAGAGTTTGTAATAACTCCAGCCCTGTTTTCGAGCTTTCCTTGTTCCCGCCACGGAGATCAGAACTCCCCTGATTTTAATACATGATTCGTATATTAACTTCTCACGTTCTATGCTGCACTGTGTTCAATTTAATGAATTATAGAGTACTATAAATTTTACTTTGGCTTTGTTTGACTAACGTAGTGGTCTGCTCATTGAGCCTTTAAAAAGTAACATGAAAATAATTACAAATAAAAATAAACTAGAAGATATTAAATTCCATGTTTAGATTTTTGTTTAATAATTGATAGATGCATGTTTAATAATTTTGTATCAAACCGAAGGTACTTCAAATCTGTATTGAATTTAAACGTATTTGAAAATTAATAAGCTAATATAAAATATTTAAAAATATATATTATTTTTGTATTTCTGTAATGAATAAAATATATGGTTAAGCCTTAATTCCAATAAAATATATGACATTGAAGCCAGAAAAAGTAATACAAAATAAACTTCTTTAAAAATGTTTATTCTAGAACAATTAAAATTGTCTATCGGTAGGTATGTGACTGATTCCATAGCTTATATAAGTTTTTGGAAATATAAATGAACTTGTCTTTGATAATGATTAAGAAAAATAGTTTAATCTATTTCATTCTAATATTATTTCGGAAACTGATATTTCTCATAGAGATTACTTCTTGCAGAGTATCGTAACGTAAGGGGAGTTTGTTAAAGAAAAAAATTGAAAATAATTTTTAATACAATAAGCTCACTATATGAATGAACTACGACGACAGAAGTAAGGTCAACAGAAGTAGACAGAAATGTTGTTTGGCTGCTAATAATTGATGTTTATTTTTATAACTCGACATTACAAATATTAAGTGATTTTTTTAGATATTGCGCATTACACAAGGGTAAGAACGGTTGCTAATATTCTACGACCTGTATTATTTTTCCTCGTGGAAAGGTAATACCGTTCGCCTTCTTATACCCGTCGATGCCAAACAAATTTGCGATTCGTTTGATTGTACGCGACCATTGGAGTAAATGGATGCTTGTATCATCAGAATTGTTTAAGTTATTAACCCTCCAGAAACTTTTTTGCTCCCTATCGAAGAACTCCATAATATAATTCTCTCGGAAAATCTCAGTTAGAATTCCTTCGACAACTGAGAAACCATAATTTCGCTTTGGAACCTCACACAAGCTCTACCATATTTATATATATTCTGTTCATACATATACCTATGCAGAGTGATTTGTTCGCCAGTTACTTATCTGTTATAATCCTAGAAACAGAGGATGATTTTCTCATAAAAACGCATATATTAGTATTTAAACATATATTATTTGAATGACTGAAATATGTTTTTTTTTCTCGAACTGACTCTTCTATTGACCCAGCAAGGTCTTAACAGCTTCACCGGACTACAATAATTGGTAAATCATGATTTAATGGGCAGCGACGGTCGGTGTGTGGACTGTTATGTGAAGATTTGTTGACATTCGAAGTTTGGGATTAGTATAATGTAGCGATGATGGGTTAGTTATTAGTGTGTTTGGAAACAGCGTTATTGGATGTAGTTTTGAATCCTCGCAACTGAGTCGAGCTTTTTGTGAAGCAAAAACAGTGACGATAGTTTTTTTTATATCTTATAGGGGGCAAACGAACAGGCGGGTCACCTGTTGTTAAGCGATCATCGCCGTCCATAGACAGTGGCAACCCCAAAGGAGTTACAAATGCGTTGCCAGTTTGTTTGGGGAAATGGAGAGCGGTTAGAGAAGAGGGGAAGTGAAAGGGCGGGGAGGGGAGATGGGTCCCCGGCGCTCTCACTGACCGAACGAAACGCAACAATGCAAGCACTGTTACTCCACATCGGTTTTCTGTGAGATGGTGGTGCTACCCCGGACGATCCGACTCATTCATGCTAAAACCAATAATAGCTTCAGCGTGGCTCTACAACCTACAAAATGATACCTACGATAGTAGGGTTTTTCCTGAGTCCGGCTGGTTAACTACCACCCTCAAGTTGTTGTTTTACGATAGCTGCACTTAAGAGCCAGTTCCCCTCTAGGTTTGGCGTGTTCATTATCTTAAACTAGACTAGACTAGACACAACAGTGTCAAACACTAAGTCCTATTACTACATATTTTAAAACAAAGTCTTCTACCACGTCTATCTGTCCGTCTGTTCGCGATAAGTTAAAAAAATACTGAACAGATTTCCATGCGGTTTTCATCAGTAGATAAAGTGATTAATGTCTGCCGAGACCGCTAGTAAAGTATGAATAAATGGTTGATAAGTGCGAAAGTCGAATGCAACCTGCCAAAATGTGTCACTGTAATGTAACCTATTGACTAATCCGCTATCGGTATTATAGTCGAGTCGATGAGGTGAGTTGAGGCCAACGTGCTTCAGAGAGACCGCCTATATAATGATAATTCTCAGAGAAACAATAATCCTTTGAGCCTACGAAAGGGATTAATTCTGAATTACGGATTTAAATCTATATTCGATCTTTCAATCGGTTAACTGGATTATGAAAATACTTAGACGATATATTTTGAGGCGACGTTCGTCTGCGTTACTGTTGGATTATTCTTGTTATAGACTCGTTTGATTAATATAATAGTAGTTACTAAATATTTACAAGACATTGTTGTTATTAACTAGTGCATATGCTACCGGAAATTATTGTCGATGTAATAATAATATTTATGAAGTTTGTAATATCGACCGGTTCAGGTATAAATACCCGAACGCCAGCATTTCAGTGATTGCGCTCCCACGTTTGATGCTAACAATTTGACAACTGTAATTGTTTTCTAATTTCTTATAATTACTGTTCGTAAGTTTCGCGATGTCGCTACCGTACATAATACAACTAACATTGTTCTCACTCGGGATATAATGTAATTATTATTAACTATTCCCAAAATATACGTATGACGGGAGTATCTGGGTCGCCAGTACCGACACAAACGATTAATGTATGGATTTAAAATGTTGCAGTCGATGTTTTAATTTATGACTTTTTACATAACGTCTAGCAACTGATAATTTTGAGCGTTTATAGGCATTATTGTCATAATTCCGAGTACTGACTGCTACCTGTTTGGATCTGTATCACAGTATAATTATGAGTTTGGTCGGGTAGCTGAATATATACCGGTGCAATCAGCTTGTTTCAAGTATGTACTCTGATATCAGTCTTTGTGGGTATCACCAAGGCCGCATTATGATCACTCAACTAATCAAAAAATTATGGACATACAATTAGCATCCCGTGTATTCTCTTTATCACAGATCTCTTGACCAAACCACTGAGATGGCTAAACGGGACTATTTTATTTATACGTTCTCTTGTCTATTATATATCATACCAATTATTAATATAGGGATATTATAAGGATAATAAATACATATACAAAATATGAACCCTAAAAATAAATAGGTAAAACTAATTACAATCAGCAATATTGAACTAACTTTCTTTTTAATATACATACTACAAAGTAATTTAATATGTAATTATCAATAGATATTAATTGGTAAAATTCGATGTTAATTTATTGCATCTAACATGCTGGCCGGTACTTGGGCAGAACGAAAACTATTCGTTTGATCATAAATAATACCTCTTAACATTTTATATTTCTAATAAATAGGCTGAGAGAAAGACTCCTGTCCTATGATGCCGTCATTCTTAGCTAGATACATTTATAGTTATTATTCAATGATGTTTATTTTGAGTATAGTTACCTTGAAATGTAGGTGATAGAAAATTAGGAAAACTCACAGTGCGTCCCAATTTTATTGTGTTTGTACAATTATCGCTAATTGACACATTCTCTGCGATGTTGATAATACAAGCCCAACGAAGTGAAGTGTTATTTTCTTCAATTCTTAACGGTCTATACTCGCTCAAGATCTAAAGTTTAGTCTAGAAAGTCATAAAGATTGCCGATAGTAGTGAAAACTAAAAAAAAAGAAATTTACACTGTGTTCTCTTTTGAATGTTTAAATTAATGATAGTGTGATTTATTTAAATTTTACAAATTACTAATTTAAATTATCCACATCAGTCTTTCTTTCATATCTTTTGGTCCTCAAAATAATAACTATATACTTTTTTACACAGGTAATAAATTTATCAAACATATGAAAAGTTGTACAATCTCGATAAAAATATCAATATTAGGTGTACACAGGCTTTTATACAACACATCGCTAGTCTGACGCAAGCTCTATACGGTCGGTCACGCTGACTAGCGAAATTCGCTGATGCGAAATTATAAATTAATCTCCTGCTAAAATAATATCGGTTAACGCGCCTATAGAAGTTTCAAAAATCCCTCTTGTATATAAAATGGTTAGAGAAACAAATGAACGATGGAAAAAAGTTGTAAAAAAATGCCGATCGCATACAACTGTCTGTTGCGGAACTTTTTGAGAACGGATAAAGATCGTAAACTATTTAAATGCGTTATTCTGTTCAGCGTTGAATGTTGCACAATTGCTTTTTATATGATCTTTCTTGCTCCGTAATTTGACGTTCTCGCGTTTGTTAAATCCATTATTTATTCATCATCACTTTCATCATAGCATTTGTATTTTTCTGTAACTCGAATTTTAAAAGGTGATAGAGCTACGCTGAAGGTTTCAGCTAGAATGGGTCTAATCACCATCCTCTCACAGAAAAACCGACGTGAAGTAACAGTGCTTGCATTGTTGCGTTTCGTTCGGTCAGTGATAGCGTCGGAGGACTACCTTCCCTCTCTCCACTTCCCCACCAACACAGGCTGGCAACGCACTTGCGACTCTTCTGATGTTATTGGTGTCTATGGACGATGGTAATCACCTGACATCAGGTGACCCACCTGTCCGTTTGCTATGATATATAAAAAAAAGTCTAATTTTATATATCCACAAGTCGTGCCCACGACTCACTCCGTGAAACGTAATATGAAAAAAAAAACAGTGACTAATACAGCCATCTGAATATATTAAGTCCGTTTACTTATCTACTTTTCACTCGTACTTAAGTCGCGTCGTCATTAAAATTACAATAACTTTTGATATAGTAAGTACATTTTAATCAAATCAAAAATGAATGTTAGTCGAGGATATGCTTTACGATTTTCTTGATGAAGTTTTATCGTAATGTTAGCACTTTAGCGGTGATGAGTGTTCAAACATACAAACAGATAATTCTAAAAATGACTGAAATGTACATGTAACATTTTTTTTTGGTTTAAAAGTACACACATTTGATTTAATGAAATGAATCACTCATAACTTTTATTTGTGTTTTTATAGGGTTAGCCTAGTTTGCTTCTTAAACCTTAGTTTCCACGACAAGAGGACAGCGAATGGGCTCTAGGACTGCTCTTGTATCCTTTCGTTGACGTTTCGGAAATCCTTTTTTTTATATCAAAGGAGGCAAACGAACTGGTGGGTCACGTGATGTTAAGTGATCACCACCGTCCATAGACACTAGTGACATCAGGGACGTCGCAAGTGCGTTGCCAACCTGTATATGGGAGAAGGGGGAGGGGAAGGAAAGGGAAAGAAGGAAAGAGGAAGGGACGTGGGCCTCCGGCTCTCTCACTGACGGAACGAAACACAACAAGCACTGTTATTTCACGTCGGTTATCTGTGAGAGGGGTGGTACTACCCCGGAGGAGCCTACCCATTCATGCTGAAACCAAAAATAGCTTTAGCGAGGCTCTACCACCTACATACCTTTCCGCATGTTTCTGTAACCCAGAGTAACGTAGCCCCTTTAAGGTGTCCCTCGACTAATGTGCCCTCCTAACGCATTCTCAGTATTAAATGAAGTATTAATCTTCAGATTTTTTTTAAATAGAATTTTCTCTTCGCGTTCTGTTCAGTCAAGACCAGTCCTTCCGTCTTTATTGATATTATGCGAATTTCTAAGTACAAGAATATTTCTCCCCGCTTGCCTGGTGGTAGGACATGTGTACATGGAGTTAGTTCTCGATTTGCTTCCAATGTATCTCTCTGCTAAACAAATATATATTCCTATGCATACCTTGAGAAGATTACCTGATATCGCACACAAAGCCTGGAAAGCGAGTTAGTTCTAACGAATAATTTTCAATTCTAATACGTTACCTAGGCGAATACTACGTACTAACTGTATCAAGATAGTTGTATTCAAAACTAGCCCGAGTTTATTACTAGATTACTACGTCGGTTGAATGGATCCATTGAAATACTGTCCCTTACAATTTGTACACATGAAAGCTTGAATGTCACTTTATATTGAAAATAATGTAAAAGAAAATACATTCAACTTATGGATTGTAATTGAAGATAATAATTTTTCACGTGTGATCAGTAAGAACTGAAACACTAACGCTCAGCTTCCGAACGCATTACGAGTATTTAATGTGAGTTATTTTAAATAGCTGTTCTAGTAGGTCAATGCATTATACTTTATGATCATTGGTTACATATTTAGTGCGCAAAGTTATCAAACACTTGATTTCATGGTTTAGTCTGGCGTAGAGAAATCGAAATATTACGATGTAATATAAAATATTAGTAAATATGCTTAATCTTTTAACATCGAATTCAGTTTAATGACATTGATATTTTGGGGCGTGTTCGATGTGAAATTATTAACCGAAACCGAAACTTTTAATGTCCACTTTTGTCGAGGAAAAATTTGTGTCTATCATGATAACGAATATGTCGCTGTTTTTGAAAAAGGCCAGAGACAATGTTCTATGGCCAGTACGCTAGAATATTATACCTTAAAAAACAATACAAAGATAATGAGATTACCTATCAAGAAAATAAAAAATACGTGTTTTTTTATTTTTTATTAAGATAAATAAATATAAGACGGGATTTATTACACGATTTGCTATTTTTGAATGTCTTAAAAAAAAGTTGTAAGCCACATTTGAATCGACTACAGTATTTATAGGTATTTTGTTAATGTATGAATACTTAAGAAAGGAAATAACAATTGATTCATCATCATTTTCTTACCTTTATACTCGGTTGTTTATTCTACGGTCGGCACAACATGTTTTCGACTCTCCATTGGCAGCTGTAATGACATTTTTCACAAAATCCATAGATTCTTCATCATCTTTTTGTAATCCTGCATGCACCTTTGTACTTAACATCTTCCTTATTTATTAATTCTGTCATTCTTGTGGGATCACCCTAGGCAGATTTAGCGACAGTTCCAACTGAATGGTGAATTGTGGATTACAATTTGGCAATAAAAGATAAGAATGAAGCCACTACAAAAGAAGTAATCTAAAAGGAAAATATGTAATATAATGTAATAAAACGTAACTTAGCAAACGTATAATTTTCAATAGTTAAGTAAAATAATAACAATAGATGCTCACATTTTAAACAATCTTATTAAGTCTAATAAAATTAACTACATAAGAAATATATACATATATATGTATATATATATATGTACATATATATGTATATATATACATATATATATATAAATATTAGTGTAATAGTCTTAAATATAATTTAATTTTTGGTATTTAAGCCTTAGGGAACTTAATATTGTATTATATTTAATTTGTAATGTTAATCAAGTAGTTTAGTTTTTTTTATATATTTATATAATGAACCTTTGTTGTCTTATGAGTCATGCCTCATGCTTACCTGTTACTCCTTACCTTCTCCGTCACTAGTGCTATTTTGAAAATTATATCTAATTTTATCCACCGCAAATTCATTTTAATATTATATTATATACCCAAACCTTCCTCATCAATGACATTATCTACGGATGAAAACTGCGTGAAAATGCATTCAGTAGTTTATGAGTTCATTGCGAACTGACAAACAGACGTGGCAGAGGACATTATAATATGTAGTGATTTATCATTTTAATTTTTTTAGACCGAGCTTTAGTGACTTAATGCCAAAATGGTTTATTTAGTGTGAATAAAAAACACGAAAAGGAAACTTATATTTCTATTATATAATTTATTATCACTCGAAAACTCGTCGTTTGTCACTAACGTGCCATCAGTACGACGATTTGGTTTAAAATAGAAGCTTTATCTATATATTGGTTCTTACTATCTTCGTCTCCATCTCTATGCCAAATTTCAATTTCGGTTCATAGACTTAGTCGTAAAATATAATAAACAAACAGACCACATTACTTTCGAACTTCTAGAATGGATAGAATGAAATGCATGGAGTAAACTTTTTTTTATATTACAGGAGGCAACCGAACAGGTGGGTCACTCGATGTCAAGTGATCACCACCGTCTATAGAGACTTGCAACACCAGGAACGTCGCGAGTGCGTTATCAGCCTGTGTTAGGGGAGGGAGGGGGGAAAGGAAGAGGAGAGGTGGGCCTCCGGCGCTCTCACTGACCAAACGAAACGCAACAATGCAAACACTGTTACTTCACATCGGTAGTTCTGTGAGAGGTTGGTACTACCCCGAGCGACCCGACCCATTCATGCTAAAGCCAGTAGCTTCAGCGTGGCTCCACCACCTAAAATGACCTTGCATTGTATTAGCTTGATGGCCTGGCAGGTAGCCGGAGTACCGGGCTGTGTCGGTCGGTACGGCAATAGGCATGGGAGTGTCTCGGAGCATGCTAGTGCGAGCCCCGAGGCACTCTCATAGCGCAGTGGGCGGTTTATCGTGGAATTTTTTATTCAATAAGAGTCGTGACAATACCCATGCTCCCCCAAGCCTTTGGGTGTTTTACTCCAAAAAAAGGACGAATCATTATTAACAATTCTGTATCTATAGTGTGACATTGAAGATATAAAACAAATACAAGAAACTTTGAGAATTCTTTTGAAACTTGGTTTACAAAGAGTTGAAATGTTGTGTTAAATATGTGTTATATATTCGATGCTAATATAATAACCAAGTAATAGGAACGAAACCACGTCATTTGAAGTTGATAATTGAATGAAATCGCATAGGATATCCGATCTATTTCCGATATAAAATCACTACAGAATAATTAGGCTATCGTTCTGGCCGTCGACAGTTGTTTCACGAAGCAAGAGATAAATTTAGATTAGCTATAAGTTTTGTGTGACGTCAGCTCGCTCCGACTTGGAAATTTCATAATCTGCGGGCATTATAATAAATAAAAAAAAACTATCAAATAAATATGAACGAACAAGATCTTTAATTTATTTGTGACACTTCTAAATCGTCTCTAGGCAAAAGTAGACAATAAACAAAATTCATTTAGAATCTAAATTGAATTAAGAAAAATATTTTAAAGAAGTTGTAACACTGCCTCTGTTAATTCTGAAGTTAATTCATGTCGAACGTGACGTGACGTGTAACAACTGAACCAAGCGTACGTGAATGTACCGGATAATCTCTAAGCACGTAAATCTGAATGTTCACTGTATCGTAATACTATTTTTATAAAGGCTATGAGGGTTTGTGTTTTTTAGTAATCTTTACTGAGTATGTTAGAATTGAACTCGCTTGTTTGCAGAAGTAATTATGAAATTATAAGCGGAGGTTTTATGATCATATGAGCTTATGCCAACTTAGTTTACCAAATAAGAAGTGCTGTCATTTTGAAATCAATCTGCTGCTTTATGAGATTTCATTTAGTATAATTTTCAACTTGGTGAAGTTACAACGTTTATTCAAGTTGCAATTGATAATTGTTGTCAAAGTCTATAAATTATATATAAAATATGACACTAAAATCGTGACTGTTTATATATAATTAAAATGAATAAAAAATATATAATTTCGGCTTATACGCGTCGAAAAGCAAATCTAAGTACAGCAATCGTATAAAGTTGGAAAGAGCATCTCATAACCAATCGAGTGGTACCAACAAAACACCATAAGACAGTGTAAAGCAGTGCTTGCAATGTAAAAAAGTGAATGCGACCGAGCAGATCACACAGACCACTAACAAGTTATAACACATTAACTATTTGTTTAGTCGATTTATTTCCTAAACTCGTTAAATGGAATAGATTCCATCATAACCAAAACGTGGAAACCCGTAGGACTTCTTATGGTTATGATATATATAAATAATAATAATCTATATAGAAAAATATCGCTCTTTACGAAACGTATTCAAAATTCAATAATCATACCTTAGAAGCTAAGTTTTCGATTCTCTACAACATTTTCGCATTACAAATACCTACATCCATGGATCGAGCAATCTTTAAAAAATCATATAACATTGGTATTGAATACATGCCATCAAAATACGGTATATATCCGCAACCACTCCATACACCGTGCAATAAGTTGATGATTGTGTAAACTCTATTAAATTGTTAGACTTACATAGCTGCAAGTGTATCTTTTCAAATTTATGAATAAATCAATAACTACAACGTTACATACATATATATTTTTTTAACGTTATATACAGCACTATGTTACTTCACACTAAGAATATAGGAAGCGGAACATGGATGTAGTGCAGCATGTAATGTAACCATGGAACAGAAATTCAGTGCGGGATGTACTGTAACCAAAAACACAAATGCATTGCAGGGTGTACTGTAACCACGGAACAAAAATGCAATGCGGGATATAATGTAACCAAAGAACACAAATGCATTGCAGGGTGTACTGTAACCACGGAACAAAAATGCAATGCGGGATATAATGTAACCAAAGAACACAAATGCAGTGCAGGATGTAATGTAACCACGGAACAAAAATGCAATGCGGGATATAATGTAACCAAAGAACACAAATGCAGTGCAGGATGTAATGTAACCACGGAACAAAAATGCAATGCGGGATGTAATGTAACCAAAGAACAAAAATGCAGTGCAGGATGTACTGTAACCACGGAATAGAAATGCTATACAAAACACTGTACATTTTCCCAATATTTCAAAACTCCTTCGTTAGTGTGAATGCAATTTTCAAAAGAATATAGTAATAAGCTCACGAAATTATGTGACCTACAACATCTTACATAGTAATGATGAAACAAAAGACAACCTACTTATACTAGATTTAGAACTGGGTAAAGGGAGTTGTACTTTAAAAAAAATATCTCGAATTCGATGTTTGAAGTAAACAAAAACCAGATCTTGAATAAACGTATTTATATGTTACGGGGAACAATGGCAGAAAAAACTAAAGTATATATTAAGAGATGAGATGTAGTAAACAGAGACGCTATATCTCGATTTTGTTACCGCAGGTGGAATATAGAAAACTTTCATTGTGGTTTAATTGTACGGTGTTGGAGTTTATTATTGTTGGATAGGTATGCTCACAATAACAAAAAGGTTCTGTCTGTGTTATGAGAATAAGTGACCAACGCATTGTGCCTTCGCGCCGCGCCTCCTCTAAGTCGGAATTCTCTACTACTCATTTCCCGTAATATAAATGAATATTATCAGCACAATTATTCTTTTATTCACATTAAAAGATTATTTAGATAATTGTATAATCTACTTAGCTTTTACTATACTACTGAACTGAAAACTTCTTTAGGCGCGTTGATTGGTATTTTTGGCAGGAGATTTTTTAATTTCGCGTCATGATATGCTACGTTATCATAACCGGCCGTATTGGACTTGCAGGGCTTGTGATAAACTGGCGACGCATGGTATTTATTGATATTTTGCAGGTCATTCATTATATGTGTGATTGACTAAGAGATTTTATTAAATAATTTATAATTATTGCTCCGAGCGCCAATATATATGAAAACCACTCTAATGTTAATAGTCTCAATACACAAATTCTGACATTTATAAATTGTCTATCACACTATAATTAATATGAAAATTCAAAAGAGAACACAATTGTTTTAGGATTTCACTTCGGCCGGTAGTCGTTATGGTTGCCTCGCCTTTTTTTTTAATAGATAAAGTGATATGCCTATGCGATAGATATGATTTGATTTGAAAGAAAGAATACAAGTAGAGCCATGCTAAAGCTATTACTGGTTTCAGCATGAATGGGTTGGCTCGCCCGGGGTAGTACTACCCCTCTCACAGAAAACCAACGTGAGATGACAGTGCTTGCATTGTTGTGTTTCGTTCAGTCAGTGAGAGCGCCGGAGGTCGACCTCCCTTTCGCTTTCCTTCTTTCCCTATCCTTCTGCTGCCCCCTCCTCCATATACAGGCTGGCAACGCACTTGTCACTTCCCTGATGTCGCAGGTATCTATGGACGGTGGTGATAACCTAACATCACGTGATCTAACTGTTCGGTTGCCTCATTTGATAAAAAAAGAAGTTTTAATTGCTGGATATATTCACTACAAATGCCCAACGACAGCACCCTCAGCTACGTGTTGCAATACAAATAAGTTGTACTACAGCGATGATTTACAATAGAGGAATAGAGCAATATACCGAAATGTAGTCGGTGGCTTAAAAAAATATTACACTGAAACCACAGGATTGAACATATAAGATGACCATGCATTTATTATTGTTGCCGCGACAAATATAACATTAAGTCCGTCTTATACTGAATTAATATCTTTATAATTACATAAATAGAATAAAATTATGTAACATTGGTATTTGTATAGATATAATTAAACCAGAAATAAAAAGCAAATACATATATATTAAAAAATGTACGTAAATTTCAACTACGACATTAAAAGTTGTAATAAGAATTGATGTATGAGTTTTTAAAGCTAAGTTTATTTCGATTATTTAGAAACCTGCATTTTTATTTACTAAAAATAATATGTATAGTAATTATGTTTGATATCTATCTATACTATAATAAAACTGTAACAAGTCGAAATCTGTACATTAAATATTTTTTGAAAATTTTAATCAGGGTAGACTATGTTATCGATGTAGAAGCCAAAAATAATCTTTTTACAATTTTTGTCTGTCTGTCTGTCTGTCCCTATGAACACGCATCACTTTGAAACTACTATATCAATCTTGACGAAACTTGACATAGTGATTACATAAAATATACTTTTTGTCCTATAAAACGCAAAGGGTTCTTCAGGATAAAGGATTAAAATCTAGAATCTAAACCCGTATTACTCTGAAAGTACTGAACCAATTGTAACGAAACTTAACACAGTAATAACTGATATTACAAGGCTACATCCAGGATATTTTTTGTCCCATAAAACGCAAGGGGTTCTCCAGGATAACGAATAACAAAAATTTGTAGTTAACGTGACTAGACTTTTTTGCGACACCTCAGTACAAGAGCCGGCAACGTTGAAAGAACAAGAATTTTAGAATACCTGGTTCTTTAATATAACAATATATATATTTTTTTGTATTATAGGAGGCAAACGAACAGGTGATTCACGTGATGTTAAGTAACCACCACCTTCTATAGACACTAGCAACACCAGGGGTGTTGCAAGTGCGTTGCCAACCTGTATATTGGGGGAGGGTAAGTAAAGGCAAAGGTGGAAAGGAGAAGAGAGGTGAGCCTCCGGCGCTCTCACTGACTAAACGAAACACTACAATGCAAGCACTGTTATTTCACGTTCGTTTTCTGTGAGAGGGTGGTATTAGCCCGAAAGGATACTTGGTAGACGGTTAACATTGTATCTTTAATGCGTATTTTGCTTTAATTAATTTTGATTTAGATTTAGGAACATTTTTTTTTTCAGTAACTTTTAAACGCAATTCAAAGCATAAATTTATTACAATCAAACACAATTCTTTATAAACAATCATATATATACCCTCAGATATATTTTATAAATAAAAATAATACATTTCAAACCAATTATTTTTTTCCATAGCAAAGAACAAATTTCATTTTAATTAACATTATTGATATTAAGATTTCACCATGTACAATGCAACAACGATGAACGTAAACGTATGACTTGGGATTGACGCCATCTTAAATATATGCATCGTCGATCATCAGGCTATACGAAACCGAAATACCTTGGGCCGGTGAGGTGAAATATCTCGGCATCACTTTAGATAAACACTTAGATTTCGATTCACACACAGATAGAGTGAGAAACAAAGCCGTTATGGTCTTGGGTCGTCTCTATCGTTTGCTTTGTCATAAGAGTAAAATTTCCCGCAGACATAAACTCACTTTATATAAAATTTGCGTCCATCCGATTATGACGTCCAGTTGCACATACGGTCTTTGCACATGAGCAAAATCGTATTCAAAAGTTGCAAGTTCTCCAGAAATGAGCCCTACGTAAAATCACCGGTGCCCCATGGTACGTCCGGAATAAAGATCTCCACAGGGAACTGGAGATGCCTTCTGTCTGGGCGTATATAAAATCACTCACACGTAGTTATTTCGAATAAGCCGCGAATCATCCCAGCCCTTTAGTGGTATTCGCTGTGAACTATGAATCCGTACCCAACGCTGCGCAGAATACAAGACGACCGCGACACATTTCTACTGACCCTCCTGATTCAATCACGTCAGCGAAAGATCAGTACCAGCCTGTCTCTTCAAACAGAGCGTGTTCACGCCCACGCCCACTTAACCACAGATCACGCCGCCGTAGTCTGGGGGTAAATTTCGCTCCCGAACACCAGATTAGGCCCCGCTCACCAGATTAGGCCCCGCTCGGCAACAGCTCAAGCCTAAGTCCCCACGGCGGGGAGCCCTTGTGTACTCTGCTCACGCGATACAGTGACACAAAACTCTACATCACTGCTACAACGTCACACACATCACCTATACACACGTGCACGCCTACACGCTTACACACTGTTTTTCTTTTTCAGAGAAATAGACGACAAAAAGTTCTACCCTTATTTTTCTCTATCCTATTCTCTCTTATATAGTTTAGAGAAATTTTTCCAACACAAAATACATATAGGAGTTGTTGAGGCACGCATGCCTGGTACACATGCATGTTTCAATAACTTATATACGTATATCTAGATAGCTTAGCTTAGGTTATGTCGCAATTTTTGCACAAAACAGGCGACAGCCCAAGCCGAGGTGTGCCGTGCACCCTTGAGTTGGTCGCCCAAACATCCCAATCGGTTGAGTACCTTCAGCGCTCGCCTCAATAGTTCGATGAAGCTGTAAAGACCTTTCCAGGTCAATAGCGTATACATTTCGAATAAAAAAGCGTCGATAACATACGCTGCCACAATTATCGCTATCTTTATCGTGCAGCCAGTAGTACTGCACTAAACTATACCTATAGCTATATTCCATACTCATATTATTTTTATAGCAATAAATCGGTCCAAATATTGAGTTAATACCTGAATTAGTGTGAATAATGAAAATTGTACTTATTTATATCTAAATATAATAATAATAAAACTACTGCTATTCTAACATGGGTTAAGTTTACTTTTATTTTTATTTCCAAAAAATAGCATCAAGCACATTATTGTCAATACCATAAATGTCTTTCAATAATTATTCCATTTTAATAACGTTTCAAAGTTAGTGAAAAATCACATCCTAAAATTATCTAAAGATCAATATTTTGTCTGTAAAGGTACGATATGCACAAATAAACGCAACTCTTACCGGCAGCCAGGTACCCTGTTGTTCGGATGAATATATTTAATATATAAAACTGGCTTGATTGATTCTTTCCGGTATGGCCCCTGCCTATGTAGGTAATTTCGCCAATACCAAGTGTGACAAATATACGATATAAATTTAATCCCAAATATTTAGTGTAACAACATAGAATAATCTACAATAGAAACATATCAACATGGATAAATTACCAAAAGGTGATAGGTACTATGTTGTGAGTAGTACAGAGATTAATTAATATATTTAAAATACGTTTTCGAAACAGTTTATAACTCTTAGACAATAGTTTCAAGCAAGTGACAGTTGACGTTTCGGCGCGATGATTGATGCTTCGATACGGTGTTCATATATTTTTCTTTAATACAATGGAGTATAAAAAGGTTTTAATACAAGTTGAACATAGTTATGATAAAGTAAGTGGTAGAGATGTTTATTTAGTTTTATGTAGGTTAGTTTTTATCTTAATTGATCCTGGTAGATGTTTTTTTTCCTCGAAATATCTACGCTATTTACCGAGCAATGTCTTAACAGCTTCACCGGACTACAAACAACGGAGTGGTAGATAATGGTACGAACGGGTACTAGGCTTATTAAAAAAAAATCACATGTAATCTGGGTATATGTTTCAGTGAATCCGTGGATAGTTTGGATTCACAATTGAAAACGGTAGTTGTGGCTGCAATCGGGTATCAGTTTTATTCAATTTTTTCGCGTTTAAAAATACAATTGAAACCAGTGATAACCAATTTGGTGCAGACGAAGTTGCACGGGTCAGCTAGTTATATATATAAATGTTGTGAGGCAGAGTTATTGAATTTTTTTGCATCTGGTTGACTCCAGAAGGACAGATAATAAACTGAATAGCGATTAGAAACTGCACCGGTCGCAATATTAAATACCAACGGTAACTATCTCACGGATTCATCGTAATGTTTTATTTTAAGCGTCGACGTACAATCTACGAGTACAAATATACATAAATATGGTTTAGAAAACAGCGTTTTATTCCATTCATCATCCGTTATATTAACGTATACATTCTGATTGGGTACAATCTTTCAACGATTTATAATATCGTTTGGATTCCAATCGAGCTGTCTTCGCTATTCATATATCGCTAAGTAATTATTGATACTGTTATTTATCCAGTCCTATCTGATTTCCGCGACTTCGTCTACGTATCTCAGTTGTTTTGTTAGGGGTTACGCTGCATTTTCCACGAACCCTCCCAGACGTTAAGAAACCTTTACACAAGACAGCTTGACAGCGGCGACCGACTCGGGATGGCGTGTCTCTAATTTTTGGATTGTACTGTGCTCACGATGAAGCACAGTGCAGTCACTTTGCTGTGCTACAAAAAAGGCGACTTGACTTTTTCCGTACTTCTAACAACTATTTATTTTATTCAATTTTCAAAAAATATTGACAAATTATATAACTAAACCATCCTCGTGAAGCACTCTATTTATTCACGAAAACCTTATAAAAATCCGCTCAGTAGTTTTTGATTTTATCGCGAACAGACAGACAAATAGACGGAGGACTTTGTTTTAAAATGTGTATTGATTAATAACATATTATTCATACATATTTATGAGTTTATAACTGCTTCTAAACTTCTTGATAATTTGTATAATTTTTTAAAATATTTATTGGATAATCTGAATGGTTTTAAGTATAGTTTAACCATAGGTTTTTTAGAGTCTATTTTTTAAAATAGGTTAAAATAGTGCGGTTGTAAATAACCAATTATTTCTTTATATTATGTAAAAACAACTACTGTGAGTTAATCTTCGGAGATGGACATATACCATCTAGGACTTGGACTTTTGTTTTGTTTTATAATATACATTGATATAAAAAAATTACAAGTTTTTCACATTTGATGTATTAAAGTGATACATTGCGTTCCGCTAACCTCATTGTAACTCTATATCTGATGCGTTCCATTGTCCTATTGTATGTTAGCAGGATGCTCAGATGCACGATTCTAACAATGTCTAATGTGTAACCCTATTTACCACTGCCTGAATATCTAGACCAGTATATCTGTAGACTTATGTACCATGGATATTTACTATTTTATTCGTGGTTTTACAGATTTATTTATTTATATATTAAATACCGGTTTACGTGTGTTCATAACTGTACTCTTCCTAAAGGTTTTGAAGTACTTATCAGCTCATCTGGACGGTTCTTAATTACAGTTCGACCCGGTGTAGTGTTGTTGTCCAGATCTACATTTTATTTAGTTTCCTATATATGTATATATGACTTTCTCACGTGAGAAAATATTATTCCAAATATCTAAAATATTCTCTAATTCCTCGAAACATTATGTATTTTAATATGATTATATATTTATAAGGAAAGTGACCATTTATCCTTGTAGTCGAAACGGGACGTCTATATTGTACGGTGGAATTAGAATAAATTGGATTAAACTTATGTACTATTTATTCGAATACAACAACATGACTATAGTGTATTGAAAAGTAGTTTTCGTTTACGACTTCACACCTCACCTTCATTTGACTTATTCCTAGGCAGCAGCATTTTTTTTTGTGTGAAAATTAAACTATGTGCTACTTTGTAACCACGGCAACGAGCATGCAGAAATTAATGTTCATCGGTCGAGTTATGGGGTGAAAGAGTTTCAAATTAACAAAGGCCATAAAGTTTTCGGTAAAAGAAAACACCATGATGAAGCCAGCATGACGGTAGAGCATTTTTAATGCAGCCTAGCTACCACTCTCAAGATGAGAATCTGCACTTGTTAGCGAGTTCCGGCAGTTGTAAATAAGTAAATATATATATTAATTATGTTTCGTCTATTTGTATAAAATGGGAAGTTATTACTCTCCCTGGAGATAACGAGAGAGATTACCTGAAAGCGGAATTATCCCGCCCAAAACGTGGAGAATGGTCATGTTATTCATGGTAAGATAACATCTACCCATCGAATAAAAAATACTTTTAATGTTGCAACGCTTTTATATTTTACTTTGTGACATGTGCGTCATACTTAAACCGCTTTGCATAAGCAAAATCATGGCATGTTATCATTAAGAGAAGCTACACAGATTATCGCGGGTAATTGTTTTCTTTTGACCTAAAATTGATAAATGTAGAACGGATGGTTGATGAGACCGAAAAATTCTCGGAAAACTAGAAAACATTCAAATTTTACTGCCCAGGATGTTTGGTAAAATTTTTGCCCGAATTTGTTTAGTTCCTGCCACCGTATTACTTCGCGGCTATCGAATATGATGAATCTGTACTTATGTGAACGAATGTGTGTTTTAGGAGTAGGACAGGCGCGTCTTTGGATCCCCGGTTCAGAACTTCTGAAGATGCTGGTGGAGTCAGGCTGACGGTGAGCGCTGCCCGAGCCGGCGACACCGGAGTTTACACATTACAAGTGAGTTTCCGACGTTATATATTTATGTTTTATTTACCTGCATATTATACTATTTTACAAGACGTTTTTATACAATAATTTAGATTGTTCTTAATTACCGGATTGCGCAGTGGAAAAGCCATGCTTTTCGAGGTTGTCTACTTCTTTGGTAAACGCAGTAGCCTAAACATTTTAATAGTTTTTAAAATATAGTGGGTTTTTACATTCCTATTAATTAATTGTTTGAGTGACATAATATATAACGTATAGGCTATATAATATATTGTAATATTATAAACTAATATAATATAAATACTAATATTATAAACAGGTAAAGTTTGTGAGTTTGTGATGACTACAAAGAGGGTAATCTCAGAAACTACTGGTTCGATTTTAAAATTTATTTTAATGTTATATAGCTCATTTACCGAGGATGGTTATAGGCTATATATCATCACGCTAAGATCAATGGAAGCGTAGCACTAATAAAGAATGTTTAAATATCGGATTTTTTTTCCTCTTCAGAGCTTCCACTGCGTGTTAGCGTTATTAACTATTCCACGCGAACGAAGTAGCGAGCAAAGACTTGTTGTTATATAAATTTAATTAAGGTTGTTATATGATAGATATCAAAAGTTTTACGGATATATGGTTATTAATTGCTTTGGTCATACACTTCTACCGCGTCCACCAAGTCTTCTTCTTCAATCTATTACTATCCCGGCCTTCCGGCTTCCTCCACTACGCTCGGTTTTTTCATCCGTTAGTGTGAGATGGTTCTCCTTCATTCCCACCTTCACCAGGTTTAGTTAGCGTTTCATGGGCCTGTCACGAGACCTTGGGCCTTGTACGGTGATGTTACGACATTTATTTCTGACGTAGTCTGAAAGCCTGTGACTTATGTAGTTGTAACAGCGGAGACAATTTTCTGCAATTGTCTGCAATGTTATGGCAGCCAAGGCTACTACGGATGTGTTCATTTCAAATACGACCTAGTCCCGTAAGGTCACGCATCTAATTATGCGAGTGAATTCCTTGATGTGCAGGCGAGTAACGCAGCCGGCAGCGATACGGCGCGAGTTCGGTTAGAGGTGTCGGCAGACGAGGCTCCGACGGGCGAGGACCCGCCAGTATTTCTGCGGCGCCTGCAAGACCTTACCGTGAAGGTCGGCACGCGGACCAGGTTCCTCGTCGAAATAATCAGTTCAACAGAATGCAAGGTGAATATCTAGTTCTAACCGTGTGTCTGATGAGATATGATATGGGCAACATTTTAAAAATATTAACACATTTAAAGTAATATTTCCTAGTGTTAAGCTCAATAGTTGAAGCTGTGCATTGTCTTCTGGTGAATTTTAATTTAGTGGTGAGCGTAATATACCCATTGAGTGACGAGCTGGTGAGGTGAATTTACGGGGACGCACGGGTAAAGAGTACTATTGCGAGTAGCATTAGAATATTACAATTTGCTGTGTTATCTATACTAATATTATAAAGAGGTAAAGTTTGTGAGTTTGTGACGTTGTGAATTTGTGACGTTGTAGGGGGTAATCTCAGGAACTACTGGTCCGATTTGAATAATTTTTTCAGTATTATATAGCTCATTTATCGAGAATGGTTAGGCTATATATCATCACGATAAGACCAATGGGAGCGAAACACAGATGAAAAATGTTTCAAAATCGGGACGTTTTTTCCTTTTGAACTGTTGCGTGTTAGTATATCTATTCCACGCGAACGAAGTCGCGGGCAGTGGCTAGTTTCTTATAATTAGTTATTCTTTTAAAACAATAATGGTATGTCTAAACTTCAATACTGTGCAGTCACAATCTCGGGTCGTATCACGTATCGCGATGAAATCATAGTATTTTTTTTTAATATCATCGGAGGCAAATGAACAGATTGCTCACCTGATGTTAATTGATCACCACCGTCCATAGATACTTGCAACACCAGGCGAGTCGCAAGTGCGTTGCCAGCCTGTGTTGAGGGAGGGGGGAAGGGAAGAAGGCAAGAGGAGAGGGAGAAGGTGAGGAGAGATGGGTCTCCGGCGCTCTCACTGAGCGGACGATATGTAACAATGTAAGCACTGTTACTTCACGTCGGTTTTTTGTGGGTCGGGTAGTACCACCCCGGACGAGCTGACCCATTCATGCTGAAGCCAGTAATAGCTTCAGTGTGGCTCTACCACCTACATGTATGGTGGTAGGATATTTTCGTGGCACTCTTAAGTAGTATGACCATCCACCACCACTTTATAACTACCTCAGTGCTCACTTACACTGTATAAGGAGTTCCTTAATGAAAAAATGACCTAAGATAGATAATGATATAATATGCCCATTGTTGTCAATAAGTAATAAGTGTATGGCCTAATATCTTATTAGAAAAACCCCTTCTATCTTCAAAATTACTATTGATAATTATAATGTTGAACTGTAAACAATGAATGAGCTGACGTCTTGAAATTGACGAAGTTACGGGTAATAGCTAGTCTAAAATATAATAAATTAGATTACTACCTACAAGGGTAGCTATCTCCCAGTGAAAGTTCTGTGAAAATCGTATCAACCGTTTTGGAAATAGCACCGCGGGTGAAGCTACGGTTAACAGCTAGTCGAAATTGAGATAAACTAAATCACTTTTTGTAATGTCTGCTATCTGTCGGTAAAAGTCCTGTGAAAATCAGACGAAGCCGCGGTTAATAACTAGTCTAATTTAAAGCTTTTGTTAACAGTAGCGTGTATAATTTCATATCCAATTGGTTTTTTTTTTACTTTGATATTACATATCTACAAATACTTTATTTGTATTATATGTGTAGGTAACATATATATCAGAACAACACGCAAGGCATTTACAAACGTTTTACTTAAAATGCCTCAAATATTATTAGTTTCAAGAATGTCATGCGGTTTAAATCAGTAAATAAAGTAATTCATACTTTATATAATCGTGTGTGTTTTATAGTATGTAGTATATAAATCTTATAATAGCTGTAATCCCCTACTTGAACCTATATTTTTTTTATTCTATGCTATATTATTATTCCATTGCGGGGTGGTAGGATTCTAAGGCGGAGTGGTAGCGTTTTAAAGCCCGACTGGGTCGCAACCACCATGACTGCGGCGACTGACGATGAATAATCTGTCTCTCGGTAGTCGCCACTGTTTTTGGATTGTACTATGCTTACCATCAGGCATAGTGCAGTCACTTTGTCGTGCTTCAATAAAAAAAAAAAATAAAAAAAAAACGTTTCAATATTGCTTTATGGTCGTAGTCCGGTGAAACTGTAAAGGTCTTGCAAGGCAAATATCAGTTCGATAAAATAAAAATGATCTATGGACCATATATATTTTTTTAATGTTCAGTATTGTATCATACCATATACATATTTTTAATGTTCAGTATTGTATCAAAATCAAAAACAAATATACTTTATTCAGTTTAGGCCCTAATAAAGCGCTTATAACGTCAAAAACTACCACCGGTTCGTTTTTTTTTTTTGAAATGACTACGCTATTGACCCAGCAACGTCTTAACAGCTTCACCGGACTACTAAGGCGAGCGCTTAAGGCACTCAGCCGATTTTATTTTAGCAACCAGCTCAAGGGTGCACGCCACACCTCGGCTTGGCTGTTGCCTGTTGTATGCAAAATCGCGACCTATTTTAGCTAACCTAGCTAACTATTCATATATGTATGAGTTGTTGAAAGCATACACGTCTCACCACCCACCGGTTCGTACAAACAACCCAGCCATCGAGAAGCTTTTTTACATTTACATGAGTAAATAATAAAATATCGATCTCTGTATTACTCTTTTTCACGACTCGTTGACTCATATTGTTTACTTGTAAGAATGAGTTTTTGTACTGGCGAAACAATATATGTAGATGTGACTATAACGTTTGTCTGTTTAGCTTTGCACTTATAGTACATATTATTGTTATACCTTTAAACGAGCAATTCTTGTATATTTTTATATTTGTATAGGTATATTCAGGATCTCGAAAACGACGTCATCTATTTCCGTGAAACTTAGTATGTTGGTAGTTTCGGGGACGATAAATTATTGTAGCTAGATTTTATTCATAGAAAACTTTCTTTAACTGAGATTTCAGTAAATTTAAATCTGTAAATTTCGCCGTCGCTGTCATAACAAAATTAGCTCAAATGGAAATCGGTTGCTTCGAAAATCCGTGTAACCCCAGTTCGAATCCGAGTGAAAGTAGAAGCGATATATTTTTTAATATCTTTTTTTCTGTAAAAAATATTAATTTTATAAGGCAAACCTAACAGTTTATTTTAATTTTAAAATGTTTTTTAAAGAACCGAGCTACGCTCGGTCGCCCAGGTACTGAAACTTACACGAGACTGAAAATAATATTTATTTAATATTCCTAAAACGTTGAAGGTTTATGAAGTGTATGAATTCTCTTTGAATATAATTCGTTTGGAATCAACTTGTTATGAAATGTAACCATTGATGTGGAAAAGAATGGGTAATACAACATGACTTAATTTTAGTTGACATTAATGTCGTAAGAAAACGTAAAAACATCTGGCGTCGCGCCGCCGCCCCCTGTTTTCAAAGGGACATACACATATAGAACTCTCGAATAATGCAGTTGGCTGAGCGCGCGATGATTCGTGGATTCAATTTATTTATAAATTTATCAACGGTCACCTTTTCACGGTACATTCCTTCTCGCCTGCGAATCGATATCCGATAACCATTTGTATCTAAATAGCCCGTTACAATAACGTATATTAATCAAATATTAAAACCCTCGTCTTATTATTATCTAAATGGCCAGGCGATAGTACAGAACCTCGATGCGAAAGGAATGCGCCATCGAATCGGCCCAATGACATAATTCTTCTATTTTCGCTGCGTACATCCGTTGTTCTATATATAAACTGTTATTTAGTCACACATTCAAACGATTACTTTGTTGTATGTCTGTGTTAGTAAACAAATTTTGCGGATGTGAGCGAACGGGTACGTGCGAATTTACATGATTTACGAGTTCCTTAGATATATATTTTTTATGATTTATTCTCAACTCAGCTGATTAATATATCGAGTTTTTGACGGGAACTTTATAAATCATTTATTTATTTTATTACCGCGTTTTTAATAACTCATTTTCTTGTTTGTTTGCTTGTTTGATACAAGTTTTGAAATCGATTTCAAGCTCTTAAGTTTAAGCAAAGACCAGAAATGGATGAAAGTGTAATGCTAACTCATATTTTGTCTCTCTGTTTAGTCAAAAGATATAATTTATTTCGAAGTACTTACAACATATTTCTTCCATAATGTCATGTATTTAAAATTGAAATAATTCGTTAAGCAAAATGTTCAAATGAATATACACTATATTATTAAAAGCATAAAGTATAAAATTTCTTAAGAATAAAATAACTATATTAATATATATTGTTTTCAAATTTAAAAGATTTGGTATATTAAAAAAAGTTTAATAATTTTTAGTTATAACAATAAAATATAAATTGCCGGTTGTATTATTTCTTTTAAATAAATATTTAGACTACGGCAATGTTTAATATATTTATAAACTGACTTAAACATTTAACAACCAAAAACTATATACCCTTTGAACGATATTAAATTGTAATGTAATAATGCTCATAAGAATATGAAATAATCAGACTGGCAAATGCTACTGCGATGCTACTTTAAAAACATACGAAGATAATACAAACATCTGCCGTAGAGTTTTTGGCGGGATTTCAGTCTGTCATGTAGTGGATTTTATATTTTATTCATAATCTTGTGTTACTTGATTCTATATTGTGTAAAGTTGGTGCTGTTTTATGTAATATGGTTAGTTTATTATGCATAAGTGAAGTGAATGAGAAATAATACCACGGACCATGAATTCTGAGATGCCACAAAAATTCCCAGGAACAAGAACAACAGAACAAGAGAACCACCGTCTTGTTATAACGTTGAAATGATCGCACGACACTTGAATATCGATCTCCTGACATGGACATATCAGAACATTTTTTTAATGATTATTCGAAGATTAAGAGGATAAAAATGTCTGAATTATTATATAGAAGATTTGGCGCTTAGCCTTTACATTAACTTGGACTTAGAAGAAAACAGACTAAAGAATACATAAGAACTATCCGTATTGACAACTTCAGAATTGACATAAGAAACGACTTGAAAATTAAGATAAAAAGATGCTTAGGAATTGACGTAATATTATACAGAAGATTTGGCGCGTATGCCTTTATATTAAATTCTTCTTTTTCTTGTTTTGGCTCCGCAGAAGCACTTGCCAGTGTCAATGTTTTCTTTCAATGGATAGTACAATAATATTAAAAGCCTCGATTGATTATTTTAATATTCAATGTCAATGTTTTCTTCTAATGGACGTTATAGTATAATAATATTACAAGCGTCGTGTGATCTTTTCAAAAGTCTAACAAGATGGTGGATCCCTTGTTAGACCTTCCAGGGAGTTTTTGTGGCATCTTAGAATTTCATGCTCCGTGGTATTATTTTCCATTCACTTCACTTATGCACAAAAAACTAACTATATTATGTAAAACACCATCAAATTTACACAATATAGAGTCAAATAACAAAAGATTATGAATAAAATATAAAATCCACTACACGACAGACTAAGATCCCGCCAAAAACCCTTATATTGACTTAAACATAGAATAAAACTCACTACAGAATATACAAGAACCACATATATTGACAACGTCAGAATTGGCAGTATGGATGAATTCCTTCGCCTGTCCTATTGGACGAATATTATTACTACTACATCCGCCGTATGAGTGCATGAAATATAAGTTTGTATTGATCGCCTATTCGTTTGCATTCTATGGTATAAAAAAATCTATTAAAATAATGGATTATCACAATACTAAAAAACAATAAATGAGAATACGACTCCCTTTTATATTCAGTAGGTTATTAAAAAATGAAAATGCAATACAGAACAAAACGAAATGTATGCTCAATTTATTTTTGAAGCGCGAACCCGTTTGTTCTATCCACAAGATTTAATTTAGGACGTCATTATTTCACAAAATAGATTTTTAACAAGCGTTGTGTTTTGAAAACATAATCCGACAAGATCAACAATGTAGTTATTATATAAACAAGTATGGCGCCGTACGAAATACAATCGACGCATCGTTTTCATTGTAAATTGGATCAGTTGATTAATTTGAGCGATGTTTGAAAATGTTGCCTCTCTGCTTACTGATATATAATGTAAAATACACCATATTTGTTTGGGGCACAACATATCGAACTAATAAATCATAAGACCAACGGCAACGGTCATCCGATAATGCTGTTAATTATATTTTAATGAGTATAGTACGTCGATTTTGTTGATTTCAGTGATAGTGCGCTCGTCGGATCAATATGCTATTAAGAATACAGTGTGTGTATTACATATGATTTAATACACATAAAGAAACACGTTTTGTTATAAGTTCTTGGGCGATCGAGATGCGCTCTCTTGGTTAACATAATATGCACATGATCACTATTGTCTGTAAGCCGAATGTATTCGATATTCATATTAGGATAATGTATTATAGTGGGCACTATATAGCCTTTTAACGTTTTGACGTACCGCATATTTTTCCTACGTAACAGTATTTACGACATGGCGCTCTTTAATATAAGTTTCAAAAAATAGTCACGAGAAAATGTTTTTTCAATTTAAGTAAATTTGCATTTGCTCGAGGAAAACACCTATACATGTAAATTTAAAAAGCAAAACCTTATCAGGTGTACTAACATTATAAAGAGGTATAGTTTGTGAGTTTGAGACGTTGTAGAGGGGTAAACCAGAAACTACTGGTCCGATTTGAAAAAATTATTTCATTGGGATAAATAGCTCATTTATCATCACGCTAAGACCAATAGGAGCGGAGTACTAATGGAGAATGTTTCAACATTATTATTTTTCCTCTTGAGAGCTTCCGCTGCGTGTTAGCATTAGCCCAAAGTGACTATTCTACGCGGACGAAGTCGCGGTTATGGGCTAGTATTATAGAAATAGAAGATTTGATCCAAATTTTAATGCTGAGATTCCTTCACAATATAAATTTATATGTAGCGAAGAGTGCAGTGGCATATTTGCAGCTTTGGCCGCCTTAGGTCCCAGGCCATATAGTAAGTACCAACCATCCCGGTGTCAGTGATTTTTTTGTCACGATTGGCTGCTCCTAATATCTAGCCGCCCTAGGCCCGGGCCTCCTGGGCCTTAGGGCAAATCCGCTACTGGAAGAGTTACTCCTTTGAAGTTACAACATATATTGTTATAAGGTCAACAAACTATAATGTTTTTTTTTTTTTTTAACTTTATTTTTGGCAATCAATCTTTCCGATTATTACTGCCATTGTCACGTAGTCAAAATATCACAAACTTCGTGTGATCATTCCAATATTATGCATCGTGTGAAACCATATTCTAACAAGATGGTGGATCCCTTGCTAGAACCTTCCAGGGAGTTTTTGTGGCATCTCAGAATTTCATGCTCCGTGTTATTATTTTCCATTCACTTCACTTATGCATAATAAACTAACTGTATTACGTAAAACACCACCAAATTTACACAATATATAGTCAAATAACACAAGATTATGAATAAAATATAAAATCCACTACATGACAGACTAAAATCCCGCCAAAAACTCCTATAATGTTTTATTCAGTAATTAGTTTAGACTCGTTATTTTATTTTGTTTAATTAAAATTTTTGTATATATTTAGACATGTAAAGTAACTACTAGTTATTTTATAGACTACAAATTTTAATACGATATTCTTCCCGTGTACAAAATGTTATAAAAACCAACTGAAGGTATATTTTTTTACTTAGCTGCATATACACCACTAGCCTCTGCCCGCGACTTCGTTCGCGTGGAGTGGATACACTACATTAACCGATTTTGAAACATTTTTCATCTGTGCTCCGTTCCTATTGGTCTTAGCGTGATGATATATAGCCTATAACCATTCTCGATAAATGAGCTATATAACATTGAAAGAATTATTTAAATCGAATCAGTAGTTCCTGAGATTACCCCCTACAACGTCACAACATCACAAACCCACAAACCCACAAACTCACAAACTCACAAACTTTACCTCTTTATAATATTAGTATAGATGTGGTTCCTATATATAACCAGCTTATATAAAGTAGTCTGTGGGTAACAGCTCGTCGCAAACAAAATTATATAAGTAACATTAAATGCGAATTGAATCGGTCTGCTGGAATTATTTAATAACGAGTTGAAATATAGGCGGACTCTGTTTACAAATATTTATATCTCTCAAATAATTTATCCGTCTCTGTGATCACATACTGCACATAATGTACGAAATCATCAATATCTTTGTGTGCGAATGTTTCTTTTTATATACAGTGCTTTGCGAGTTATCGATTTGTCCTTTATTTTTGTTTGGCGAATATTAATATGAACAAGATATAATTTTGATATGATGAGGATATAATTTGCAGGTGACATGGTATCGCAACGAAAGACGGATTTTGGAGGCGGAAAGGGTGTCGCTGGCGAGGGACGGAAACTTCTGGTGCGCGGACGTCGCCACTGTGAGCGTAGACGATGCCGGTCGGTGGACCTGCACTGCGGAGAACGCTGGCGGTAGGGCCAGCTGCTCAGCTCATCTCAACGTGCTTGGTGAATATATTTCTTTGTTTCACCAACAATACTGGCTTATGGTTGCTAAAAAACTATGTTTCTAGCGCTCAAGTTGCTCGTTGGAATCCTTATAATAAACTATGTCAAATTTTATCAGTGCCCAAAGCCTACAAACGACCTGAGTTCGTAGAGGAACTACGAGCACTTCTTACGGAGCAAGGCACTGTATCATTGGAGTGTAAAGTCGTGGGTGTTCCTACGCCTGTCCTAAGGTGGTTCAAGGTAATTTGTTTTCTTTTTAACTAGTGTTGTAACTTATACTAGATACATTATTTTGTACTAGGTACATTATACCAGGTGATAGGTTAAACACTCGCAGTATTGTAAGATATAATAATTCACGGTCACATTTAACATATAAAATAATAATATCAAAACAAATACTAATAAACAACAAAGAGAACCTTAGTTAAAGTTTGTTGTAAGAATTTTCAAAATATGGTTTTAAACGGAATAAACTTCGGTGCAATGACCAGTGTCAAAACCTTGCAACAGGGGAACCGGGAGTTAATAACCTTAGATAATAATGCTCACACTAGCCTTTTTTCTTAACAGCAAAAAATATTAGAGATGTGGCGACTATTCGGCAAAGAGCGCCGAGTATCCGACTTCCTACTTTTTATGTATTCCTCAATCAAATGAATATAGGAGGAATAACATTAAATAAAACCTTGATTGTTAATTAATCGATTTATTTTATAATCAGTCGTTTATGAAACAGTATGAAACGTTGAGCAAAGCAACATTTCTTTGGATAATCAGTTTCTAAAATTACTTGCTTTTAAAGAAAAGATATCAATAACATTTATCAATCAAAATTAGTATTTTAATTGAACAATTATAATTATTTCTTTTTATTATCAATAAACTAAGTAATATTGAAATAAGATTGCATGTATATGATTGTGGATAAAATATAAAGACTACTACATGGCATTCCAAGAACCCCCCAAAAACTCCCAAAAAACCGGTTACTCGGCTAAAGTCATAATCGGCACATCACTAAAAAATTGTCTTTGTTGTTCTTTCTTTCGCGCTTCACTGAATAGGGTCTGCCGATCAATGACACCATCATGGAACGTGCTTATGCACAAAGCCCTTTCTTTAATGGATTCAATATAGTTATTGTGTTTCTTAAGACAATTAGGTCGAATATTGAGCACCTATTTTTTTAATTATTTAGAACGAGACTTCACTAATATTTATTCTATAAAAATATTGCTGGAGATTAACTAGTCGAGCTATATAATTAAAAGGTGTTGGTTAATGGATTTTTTATAGCTATACTAATTCTTTGTCAAATTTAACTGGCCTGAAATACGAGCTATGAGGCGATAGGGTTTTGTAGTTAGTAGAGCCACGCTGAACCTATTACCGGTTTCAGCATGAATGGGTCGGTTTGCCCGGGGTAGTACCCTCTCACAGAAAACCAACGTGAAGTAACAGTGCTTGCATTGTTGCGTTTCGTTCGGTCAGTGAGAGCGCTGGAGGGCCACCTCCCATCCCCTCGCCCCTCCTCCTCTCCCCCTTGCCCTTTCTCCCAAACACAGGTTGGCAACGCAGTTGCGACATATAACATTAGGTGACCAATCTGTTCGTTTGCTTCGTATGACATAAAAAAGGTCTTTATATTTTACCTGTTGTCTGCTAATTATCATACATATATTGTAAAGTAGTTTCAAAGTCGTAATCAAAGATAGTTCATTCAATTTAGGCCCTGAGAAGAAACTAATGTCAAAACTCTACCACCAGTTCGCATAATACGCTAGCTATCGAAACGAAGCGTCATGAAAGTTGATTTGGTTATTTGTAATATATAGATATTTTTATAACATTGCAGTATAATTATAATCGTTGATAGTAAATGTAAAGAGAGGGAAGCCAAGATATCGTTGATGGAGACTTAAATGGATGTAGAAATTATGTAAAAAAAAATGCTTATATAAAAAAAACTGAACTTCTAAATATTAATTTAAGTTTTATTTTATCTATCTAATTTAACCTTAGATCATAACGGTGTTATTGTAAAAAAACTATTTAATACTTGTTTAGAAACGGTTACGTTTTAAAAGCACCGTGGTCGCTGAATGTTTGCAATCTTGCTCTTTTGTCTCGCTCTCGCTAGGTTAGGTTAGACTTGCGAAAAAAGGATAACGCGAACTTGCTTTGGGCGAGCGCGGTGTATTTAGTACGAATCCTTTTTAAAGCAAGTATTTAATTTTTGTAATAACACCGTAAAAAATTATGCTAATATTTCAGGATAGCCGCGAAATAAAAGCGGGCGATGTGTTTGCGTTAACAGCAAATGCAGATGATCCGACATCATTAGGCACTTATACATGCGAGGCGGTGAACTGCATGGGCAGGGCGTATTCTTCCTCCAAGGTACACGTGGTGGGACGCAGTAATAAGGAGGGCTCCATTAGATCTACCGCCAGGTTAGTTAATTTCGATGACGGATGCCATTTCCAGCAGCTATGCAAGATTTATATTACAGGTCGGAGATTTTTTTTTTCCAAATGACTACGCTATTGACCCAGCAAGGTCTTAACAGCTTCACCGGATTACTAAGGCGAGCGCTTAAGGCACTCAGCTGATTTTATTTTGGCAACCAGCTCAAGGGTGCACGGCACACCTCGGCTTGGCTGTTGCCTGTTGCATGCAAAATCGCGATCTATCTTAGCTAACCGAGCTAACTATTCATATATGTATGAGTTGTTGAAACGTATATGTGTACCAAGCATACAAGCCTCAACAACTTCTCCATATATTTATTATCGGAAAATTGAGAGTTTTTCAGTTCGATAAGGGAAAAACAAAAATGAAACCCTTCCACTTTCATGTGTAAGCGTGTAGGCGTGCACGTGTGTGGGGGTGATCGTGTAGTGTTGTAGCGGTGATGTATATATGTGTGTCACCGTATCGCGCAAGCAACGCACTCAAGGGCTACCTACCGAGGGATCGAACCTAGGCTTGAGCCGCTGCCGTGGGAGGCCTAATCGAGTGTGGCAGGTCGGAGATGTTTAACCATTGTATTTAACTAGCGACAGCTGTTTTATTTGGCCCTATAAGTATCTAAGTGAATATAGATATACATTTTGAAAAATTCAAGTTTTGTAGCGTGTATATTAAAATCGCAATATTTTCTACGATTTATTGAAATGATTAGCTGTGCCAGCGACTTTGACCTCGCGAAACCTTATATAGAAAAACAGCGATTAATAAACTCATCTGAATGTAATTAAATCCATTTTATAGATACCTTTCTCTCGTATTTAAGTCGCGACGTCATTAAAGATCAAAAATTTTTGATATACTGAACGGATTTTAATGAAAGAAAGACTAAATATTACTCGAAAATTTGCTTTATGATTTTTTGAAGAGGTTTGATCATAAACGAAATATTTTGGCAGTGATGCGCGTTCATACAAACTGAGAGACATTTTTAAAATTGATTGAAATGTTTTTTTTTTTTACAAATTTTTTTCTTCTGCAGACTCTTGGCCTGCACCTTCTTTTGCTTTCACTTTATTTTTTATTTTTTTTTATTGTCAACAATGAAAAATCGTATCTATGAGCAATTATTGAGTGTTTTATATATATATATATATATATTTTATTTTAGTACTGACTGCACTGTACCTGATGGTAAGCATAGTATAATCCAAAAACAGTGGCGACCACCGAGAGACAGATCATCCATCGTCGGTCGCCGCTGTCATGCCGGCCATAATGACGAAAGTCACCTGGTACTGGACATGCACAGGCTGATCCCGAAACGCGACGCGCAAAAGCGAGTCACTATGACGGGCTTTTTCGCCATGTACATGGTGGTTGCGACCCAGTCGGGCTGTAAAACCCTACCACCCCGCTATCGCCATTGCCTCGTTTGTTGATCAGCAGGATGCACCACGTGCAGGTGAGGTTAGCTTGGGTGTCTTAAGATGTTACTCGACACCCCTTACACCCCAACTACTATATATTTTAAATGAACTATTTACTATTTTAGAGTGGATTTTTAATGATGTTATTGCCTTTATGGCGGTTTTATTATGATCCTTTATGGCCTTTTATACCATATATATTAATACGTGAAGCAAAATTTTTATACCCCTTTTTAACCTATTTCCCGTCATTGGGTAAACTTGCAATTTGGCATAATTAAAGTATATATGGTGGAGAAGTGCAGAAAGCTGTTTTCTTTTATATAAAATGCATTAGAAGTACATTAAATTAATTAAAAATTGCACTACTCACACTACTGCTTGAATTTTACACAACATATACACACATGTAAATAAAAAAGACATTTTGACAGCCGTCAATAATTACCAACTTAAAAAAAGGTTGTGAAGTAGGTTGCTATGCTCGACTATATGTAGTTTTTAACTCTTACGTTCCAGTTGCCATTTTTCATCCTACATTCAACAAAGATATTATAAAATATAACTATTATTGTAATGTTTATTATTTTTTATGATGAACTCACTTCAAATGATGAATTAATAAAAAAATAAGTCAAATAATAATTAGTATAATCAAAATAAGAATTTTGTTCGTAAAAGTAATCCATGACTTAGACCTCCGCCGCTGCAATTTTGCAATTCAACCTCATGTATTAACAAAAAAGAATTTATTTTCAAAAGCTAATGGTAGTATTAAAAACATCTTTGTCTTGGATTCACCATTTGATTGTATCTTGCATCCATTACTTTTCCAAACGATGATACTGCGCATATCACTATTTCTCATGATGAACAGACTACATTTCATTCAATATCACCCAGAAATACCACCTCATGGTTTCGTGTAAAATTAACTGAAAATTGTGTCATGGGTTGCGATAAATTTCTTTATTTGCGTAAAGTTATGTTTGCTATAAATTTGAGAGCCGTACCACGTGATTTTTCTTTCAAATTTATAATTAATTTCAATTTTCATTTACACATAGATTTTTTTTTAATGTTTATATAATTAAAGATCATGGCAAATAACTGAGTAGCCATGATGAAAAACTTTGATTATAGAATATACCCTTTGACAAAAGAACCCTAATAAAGTTCAAACTTCAAAATATCAAATAACTATGGTCGAACGTCGACCACTGGGCGCCCACTAGTACATAGTAATTACTTTCCACAAGCAAAGGCGAACATCGGGATATAACGATTTGATAGTGCGGTGAAAGCATTAGGCAGTTGAATATTAATCACTCGTAATCCTGTTATTTGGTGGTCGTTCAGTCAGCAGGGTAGAAGCTGGGCGCTTTTCTTGTAATTCGTTTAAACTATAATTTTTATCATTGTGGTAACAAGATGTGTCAATTGTAGTGGAATTTCGCCGGAGCCACCGCCGATTTTCACGAAAGAGTTGGAGGACCAGTTTGTGAGAATCTGTGAACCGCTTACCCTCAGCTGTCAGATTGTGGTACCACCGTGGCCTCGGTCGGTAGTTTGGTACAACAAGGAAGGCAAAGTCGAGACTAATCACAGGTATGAAGATGCTAATCGAATTATATTATTGCACTAATTACTAGAATCGTATAGTCTGAATAATTACGTTGAACTGTAGTGCTAACAATAGACTTTTAATGTTACCAATGATAACGATAGTGAATTACACGACAAGAGAGTTACAGTCACTTAACAATACATTTAAATTAATAGTACCTGGGCGACTGAGCCTAGCTCGGTTCTTTACAAAATATTTTTAAAATAAATAAATAAACTGTTAGGTTTGCTTCATAAAATTAACAATATTTACAAAAAAAAAAAATATGTAAAAAAAATTCTTCTGCTGTCACTCGGATTCAAACTGGGGTTACACAGATTTACGAATCAACCGATTTCCATCTGAGCTATTTTTGTTTTGACTGCGGCAGCGAAATTTACCTTTATATTTTAGGTATATTTTTTCATTGCCTGAAAACTCAATTAAAAAAAGTTTTCTATGAATAGATCTAGCTAGATCAATTTGTCGTCCCCGAAACTACTTACATTCTGAGTTTCACGGAAATAGATGACGCCGTTTCTGAGATCCTGAATATATAAAAATATACAAGAATTGCTCGTTTAAAGGTATTAGATAGATAGATAGATATATATTAGATAAAGCCTATAAAATAATTGTAATAATATTCCTAAAACAGATGTTAACGTTAGTAAATGTAACTAACGTTCTATGTTTTACACTGTTTTGTATGTTCTTCTTTTGAATAAATTATGGTGAAACTATAGCATCCATCACGATTATTTTCTAGTGCTTAATCGCGTTTTTTTTTTTTACATTCTTTGAGTTTTCACTTCTGTCGGGAGTTCTTAAGACTACCTCAATTTTTTTTTATCCATGTTGCATTTGGTAACATGGTTTTGTTTACACTTAATGGCTTGAATTATGCTTAGTAAAATCATGCATTCGCTAAATTCTTATTACTCTCTGTCAAGTAATATGCCAGTATTCTACTGATATATACCGATATATATGACAGTACTTCAGCACTGTAATATTAATCCTGTTACGTAATCTTTATGTGTTGGAGTTACTCAGGAAATATAATATTGCAGGACCCTGATTATTATGTATTTTTAAAGATATCATGTACTGGAGGATGGTGTTGGCGCTTTTATGTTGGAGATATCATCTTCCGAATGGTACGATGAGGGTGAATGGAAAGCGGTCGCGACTAGCACCGGCGGTCGTGTCGGAATCTCTACCTGCTTCGTTACTATGGACGGTAAGCATTGCTATATATTGTGTGATTATTTTTCCTACATTGAAATGATCAGAAAAACAACGCACGCACGAGATTTTAATTACGATATATGGGGTGTAACTCTTAACATAGTGTCATGCTTAAGTATGTCTCGTTTTATAGTTACATGATATAGATGAGTAACCATAAAACGCGGTGGTAGCGATTTATACATGAGTGGGTCGCGACCACCTTTCACATGATGATGGGTCTATTCCACTGGTACTATTCGTTATAGTTATCGTGATTCGGGTTCAGTTAGTGTTAGTTAGCGATGTGTCGCCGCTCATTTGATGGTCACCATTTCTTTTGGTTTGAGCAGTGCTCATCACCAGGCATACTGCCGCTATTCTGCTGTGCAATTAGAATCAATTTAATTGTTATGGTATTTCGTGGATCTGCTATAATTTTATACTATTTAACTTATTTCGTTTTACAGTACCCAAAAACTACAGAAAACCACGTTTTATGGAAAATTTACAAGCGGTTCTCACCGATGAAGGTTTAGTCTCCTTCGAATGTAAAGTAGTTGGTTTCCCTACACCAGTACTTAGCTGGTTCAAAGACGGGCAAGAGTTAAAACCTGGCGATGTATACCAACTCACTGGAACTAATTCACTGGGCTCTTACTGCTGCATAGCCAGGAATTGCATGGGGCAGGCAAGCAGCTCCGCAGAATTGACAGTTGAAGATATCCAAAACCAATTAAACGAAGAAGAAAAACTACAACTCTTTTCTAAAAATCAGGCGCCTAAATTTGTTCAAGGGCTAAAAAGTGTTGAATCGAAAATCGATGAACAATATCGTTTTACGGTTAAAGGTAAAGAAATATTTTAGTACATCAGATAATACTCCATGATATATTTATGCTGTTAATATTTCTAATATTTATAATAAGTAGCTATATTAACTTTCAGTTTCAATTCCACCTGAACCTTCGGTATTGTGGTATCGTGACGATCAGCCTATAGACGAGTCACCGCGATGTCACCTTGGCAAAGAAGATCGTGGTGTATTTTTCCTTGACATACAAAATCTCGAGTTTCTTGATCAAGCGGAGTGGAAGTGTATTGCAATGAATGATTTTGGTCACAGTGTTACATCTTGTTTTCTTAAACTAATCATACCAAGACATTACAAAAAACCAAGATTCCTAGAAAACCTTCAAGCTATATTGTCTGATGAGGGAGCAGTGAACCTTGAATGTAAGGTAATTGGTGTTCCTCAGCCCGTTCTTAAGTGGTATAAAGATGGAGAAGAACTAAAACCTGGGGATATACATAGAATTATATCTGGTCAAGATGGTACGTGTTGTCTTGGTACGTATACATGTGAAGCTACAAATTGTATGGGAGTTGCTGCTAGCTCAGCGTCACTTCTTGGTTTTGAAGACTCCATGAAAGTGAAGGAGAAGAAAAAGATTGATGACCAAGCGCTTCAAAGGAATTTGTCGCTGAGTACAATACATGAAGAAAGAACATCTCAAATGTATGACACTCCAGTAGGGGATATCACACTTGATGATAAAGGAGAGATTTCATTCTCTTTTGATGGAAAGGAAGTTTCAGTTTCACTTTACGAGACTCCCGATTTGACTGAAGAAGAGGCATTGCAAATTGTTGAAATGTATGCAGATCAATTATCAGAAAATATTACTGAACATAATGTAGTTGAATTACCGCCCCTTAGATTTGTTAAAGAAACTTCAACATCTGGAAATTTATTGATGGAAGCAATAATAATCGACGTTTCTCCTGAATATTTTGTTTCACCAGAAGAAGATCTACGCACAGAGGCTGACATTGAAGATATATCCATAGCAGATGAAAATGGACTACCGCAACTCTCTTTAGATCAAGAAGTCGACATTGCTGGCGAAAATTATATAGAAAAAACAATGGCTTTGCTTACTGAAGAAAAGTCTAATACGCATATGAAATTAACTAGAAAGAAATCTGACTCGCAAAAGAGTGCCGATGATTATTTCAGCTTATCAAGAGAAGCTTCGCTTTCAGAAGAAAAAAAAGATGATGACACTCAAGCTCTTACGGAAAGCGATCTTCAGAGTTATGCTAGTGCTCAAAGTTCTGAAAAAATGAAATTAAAAATATCTAAACCTTTATCTGATGTTATGCCAGAATCATCAGAGCCTCAAAAAATTGTACTTTATAAAGAAGAAATACAAAAATATACTGATAATAAAAGCGAATTTGAACCTGAGCCCCTTATTCAGTGTGTCAGTCAAAAACAACGTGATAGATGTAGTTCTCAACAATCCAGTAGTGATAGTGAAAAATCTCTTAGTAAGCTTGAAAATGAAAAGAATGTATCAGAAACAGAGACTGAATTACCAAAAAAATCCACTATGAGTGATGAAGAATTTCAAAAAGCAATGTCAGTAGTCAGTTTATATCTTTCCAAGGTAATCAATGATATTCAGTTGATTGAAAGAGATATTATTCTTAAGTCGGAACTCATGTCGTCAGTAGCTACAGCCTCGAAAAGCTTAGAGATAATTGGCAGCTTGATAGAGCCTCTCTCAGAGATACATAGTATAGCAGATGTGATTAAAGAGTCATTAATCGATTGTAGAAAAGTTAGCAGCTCATTATTTAGCAGACTTCCAAATTCCTTAAAGGCTTTTCATCAATCTCTTACTATCATAGAAAAATGCATTGACATAGAAAGTGATAATAAAACTTTAGTAAAAAAGACTTGCATATGTCTTATTGAAACTTGTGGATCCGCAATGCAAAAGCTACTTTCAGAATTAAATTCTGTTACTAAATATGATTACCTATTGACAGACGAGAAAATACTTTTAGAAGTTGAATCAATAACAAATGAAACAATGATAGTTATTAAGTTTTCAACAGAAGCAATTGCAACCAAAAAAATATTAATTGAGGCTAACAAAATAGATTTAGAAGATCTAACCGTTGAGGACAAGCACTTAAAAGAGACACAAAGGGCGATATTTGAACTTAAAGGACCTCTTACTGCTTTGCTTTGTATAGTTGAAAGTGACATAGCTGGTAAGATAACAAATAAAATGGGAGTTAAGCCTTCTGAAATTATACTCAATAACATTTCAGTTCCTATCCAAGACTTACAAAAAGCGTTAGAACGAGTTGAAACGCTTTCGATCAGGGAATCAGAAATAATGTTAAAAAAGTACAATACACATATAATAGAATGTGTTATGGAACCAATCATAAAACTGAGAGGCTCATTTGAGTTATTATCAACAGACACAAATGTCGACAACGAGGAAATTTTGAAAAATACAATCTTAACAATAAAACAGAGTCTCCATGAGATTTTTTCACATATATCTGCAATAGAAAATAATATTGGGATGTTTAATATCTTAGACAATGACAATAAATTAGAAGTGCTACAAAGGATGGCACAGACTTTAATAACATTAGAAAATAACCTCCCAAGATTAGATGTTATGGCTGTTCTCAAGAAACATATGGAACCTATACATAAAGAATTAACAAAAGTTTTAGAAAGTGTAATAGAAAGTAATGAATCAAAAAAGTATTATTCGTTTTGGGAAATTTGTAATGCAGTATGTAGAGTCAACAGTTGTTTGGCAAACATTGACTCAGAGGATATATTACCCCTAGTGAGTCTTAGCAATACACTTAGAACTATACAAGACCATTTTACAAAAAACGTATTTGAATCTGAACTGAATACCTCAATATTGACAAATATTGCTAAAGCGCTTATAAGAATTGAAGAATCTATAAATCGATTCGAAGAATTGAATTTACAAATTGGCACGGAGTATGTAGATGAACTGCATATTCAAGAGGCTAGTAAAGCAAATCCAAACATTATTATGGAGCATATAAACAAAACCATAGCATCTATAAATACTATAAAATTGTTAGAAACTTCACCTGCCTTATTGACAAATGTAGTTCCAACTCTTGAAAAAATACTTCCGATTTTAGAAGAATTTAAAGAAAATGTGCTTTCATTAGGCGTAACATCAGGCGTGGTAACTGCGGAACACGTTTCTGATATGTCGGAATCATCTTCAATTGAAACATTAGCGAATTCAGTATATGACTTAAATGAAAACCTAGTTGTATTAAATCACACATTAATGGATAATATATGCATCTTAAAAGAAAACAGTAATACTATTTCTGTTATTGGAGAACCGTTGTATGAATTACATAGAACACTACAAATAATACAACATGACATTAATTCACACTGCGTTGAAGATTCAACGACTTATGGTGTAAATATTACTGTTGCAAAAGCAATTCACAATTTACAAAGTTGTATAGTAATCATCCAAGAACAGATGGAAGTTGAAGCGAATGAAGATATGTCAACATTAGAGGACATATCTGGAATTAAAACTACTGCTGAGCCTATACCTTCCGAAAGTTTAATTTTACCAGCAACATATGAGTCGACAATAGAACAAACTCTTGAGCCACTTTTAGGTGAATCACCACAATCCGCTATTGCTTTGGCACTGTATACGTTAAATGAGCATGTTACCGTATTGCAAAATCCTGAAATAATTGATGCTTTATACTCATTATCAGATTCAAGTGAATATTCAAATCTTAAATCGGTGATATTTAAATTGACTGAACTCAATTCAGGCATTGCTGGTTTTTTGCCTCCTATTGTGATGGAAGTTTCTAGTAATTTTCCCAATGCAACTAACGTCTCGAAGTTGGCTACTATAGCTGAACCAATACAAGAACTACAACAAAGCTTATCAGTTATAGACATGAATAACATTCCTATTTATGAAAATATATTGCAGTTGCCAGAGGATAAATTACATTCTTTTGTCCAAAAAATATCCGATTTTAAGATTCACTTAAATAAATGCATGCAAGCTATATTTCCAGCAGTGGAAGTTACTGAACACTCAATTGAGGTTTCTAATAAAGTTAGGGTTTTACGAGAAGCATGTAAAAATATGAAAGACGTTATAGAAAATATTATAGAAATATCTTTTGAGTCATCTACTTTACAAGGAATAATTACTTTGCAAGAAACAATTAATGGGTTGCTCGATGCTACAGATGTGATAAAAGGTATTAAAATTGATCAAGTGAAATATATGATAACCGAACTCTATGAAAAAGTCATTCAAGTAAAAGAAGATTTTTTACATCTTACTCCACAGCCGTCAGAGTTATTAATACAAGAGGCGAGAATTTTACAAAGTATAAATGAGGTGGAAACCATTATTGCTGTCTTAGAAGAATATGATTTTGTAGATCTTACTCATGTTTCGGCTATCAAATCCTGGCCTTCACTACAATTAGCTGATGAAATAGAATCAGATTATCTTACACATATGGAAAATGTCATTGAGACTGCTGAGAACGTCGTTCAGGGTTCAAAGGAGGTAACTCCGACGGCCGATTTATTGATTGTTGAAGATCTCTTTAAGAAATGTAAGAATAAATTCACGATGTTAAGATACCTAATTTCTAAAACTATGAGCTTTAAAAAAGTTATCAGATTATTACAAGAATTTAATTTTCTTTATAATTTAATAAATGATTTTAAAATCAAACGCTTTGAGCTAAACCTTTCAGATGATATTAATAAATGTTTAGATACTCTCCTTACGAATGCAAGTGATTGCCTAAGAATAGTTCAAATATCTCTCATTAAAATTTTAGACTCGCAATCAGATGTTTTGTTCAAAGAATCAATCACACGTATAGAAGAAGCTGTACAGGTCATTTCTAAAATAAATGAAAAGAGAGTAGACGAAAGCTTAGCAAAATTAATCCAACAACTTATGATACTTATAAATATTTCAAAACCTTTTATAGAAAGTGCTTACTTTAACGCAATCGAAGAAATAAAGGAACCTTTATTATCAGTATTGAAAGATGAAGAAATCCTTGTAAGAAACATAGAGCAGTTTTCATTACTTCTTGAAGCTGAATTGAACAACGTATGTAATGAAAAATCAAAAGAAATAATTAGTTATATATTGGATTGCATTCAAAAGAATTATAATTACAAAGACGCAATAGGTATAAGCAAAGTTCTAGTAATAATGAAATTTCTCAACGAATGTACTGATTTTCTACAAGCAAATCTTCTAAAGACCGAAATATTGCCTCAAACGACATTTATTAAAATGCCAGATGAAACTTTGAAAGTAGTTTTAATTGAAATGAGAGAGGCGCTTCAAGTATTTCATAAGCAGCTACTTAATGTTCAACAACAAATATTTTGTGGAGTACAGGAAGACTCTATTTCTATAGATAATGATACTACACACTCCATGATAAGATCCATTACTGAACTGTATAGAGAGATAGAAAAGCAAATAGAGTCACAACCAACATCTATAGCTACCGAGGAGATGTCTCTAATAATGGAAGTCGACAAAGAAATTAATTCCATTAAAGATAGCATTCGATCTGTAGAAAATGTAAAAATGGTGCCGGTGATAAAGGACGTCTTTAACCCAATTGAAAATATTGCAGAATCTCTTCAAAATATTATATCTTCGGAGAACACTTGTACAAAAATGAAGAATATAATAGAAAATGGTAAGTCTAAACATTTCTATATACATTTTCGCGTCGTGGAAAGCAGTATGACACTGATAACTTAATTAAAAAGAAAAAGGAAAGTTAAGGTGTAAATTTTCATATAACCTTTAACTTTGAACTCATATAATATTCATTATATGAGTTAGCATAACATGTTCAGGCAATACGTGGTTCCACGTAGATTCGAATCCTTGCAAGGGAAGCCTCCACTTCAGTATAAAAAAACATTGTTATAACACCATAGAGTGCAGGTAGGGCTTTTTGAATTTCTTATTGGATTCTCACCCCACCTATACCCCTAACTTAAAATCTACCGCCAAGCATTTGTTGGTGTGTTACGATAGTTGCACTTCACAGCCAGTCCTCTAGGGTTAGCTTGTATACTATTTGAGACGACATCGTCATTTAACATTAGATAAGATTGTGGTTCAATGCTAAAATCAACGAAGCATTTTTTAAATGACTAAGTAATGTTTTAATTTTTTTTTACTGAACTTAACTATATATAAAATAATTTATAAGTACAATTAATAATAATAGTAACCACTACATATTATAAAACAATTTCCTCTGGCACGTCGGTGTGTCAAAGATAACCTGAAAAACGACTGAACGGATTTCCATGTGGTTGTTACCAGTAGGTATAGTGATTGATGAAGAAGGTTTAGAGCTATATAATTTATCAAAGTTTAGGAACAACGTCCGCCGGCCTCACTTGTATTGTCGTAAAATTAAAACTTTTACAGTAAAGTTGAACAAGAATTTTCATTCTTTGCATTTGAATTAAGTGGGAGCTGAACCAGATAAAAATTATTTCTCATGAATTGAATATCGTCTTTTTACAAAAAAGAGATATATTAAATAATTGATATTTAATAAAAAAAAATATTGAATTCAGAACAATATATTAAGTTATAAAAGAATTTCATGAACCTTATAATTACTTTTCAGAGAAAAGAATACAATTTATTCAACACATAGATCGTTATATTGAACTAATTGAAACTGTTGAAGAAATTTCCGTTATTATAAAAATTGAAGATTTAACAGAAAGCATGAAACTTGCCAAGAAATTGCGAGAAAGTTTTGCAAGTAAAGAAAGTGTAGAAGAAAGTGACTCTAATAGAAGTGTTAAAGTTAAAGTTCGATCGGACCAAAGAATTTTAGTAAACAAATTTCAGTTAGCATTAATTACTTTACAGTCGCAAATACTAGATAATGCACAAGAGTTAGCATCTGAACTAAGTCCAGATGTATTAGAGTGTATAGCTCAAGTTACTATACAATTACAAGCTGATATAGTTGCAGTTACCGGAGTTCACATAGCATTACAGTCTCAAACTGAACCTATCTGTGTATCTACGACATCAATTTCCAAAAAGGGAGAGGACGAAAAAATTTGTACACAATTATCAGTTGCTACACAAAATTACAAAAAAGATAATGTAACTACACTGACTATAAGTGAAGATAACATTAATTCCAGTGCGAAGGTAAATAAAGAAATTAAACAAGAGGAATCTAAATCGATAATATTAGAATTCTCTGGAAATGATGATATGAAGAGTACAGAAGACGAATCACTTATTCCAATGGCTAAAGACAAAGTCTTACATGATATACAAATGTTAAAGAAAATTACCGAGGAAACATTACCAAAAGATAAAGAAAACTACAAACATGAAATAAAAGATCACAATCAACAAATTTTGCAAGATAATACCAAGATCAAACTTTTGTCAAACTTTGTTGAATCTAACTCAGACGTACAAGAAAATATAAGCAATGTAAAATATGATAAGTTTATGGAACAGCAGGCTAACGAAGCACAGCAATTACAATCGGCGTTAACAGTACTCGACGATCAAGCGTTAGAAAACCTGCAAGACATAACCACCATCAATAAAGAAAAGCTCAACCGTGTTACAGAGTTAACTGAAAGCATCAAAACCGATTTGGTCGCTGTGGTCACTGGTAAACAATTCATGGAAAGTGAGCGTGAACAGAAAGTAGAGGAACCTATTAAACAAAATCCCTCGCTCGTGGAGAACATAAGCGAGTACGTATCGGAGGAAAATATTAACGTGATTGAAGAGTTGTCTACACTTCTCAATACTGAATCACTCAAAGAGTCTGTTAATA
>JACEII010000036.1:3711282-3760194 GCA_014332785.1 Antheraea mylitta
TATTGTCGAGTCAAAGCCAGATGTACGATTTGACACAAGTTTTGCTCAATCTGGAAAAGATCCAGAACAACAGGCTATGCTAACACAACAGTTACAAATGGCGTTGTCAGTACTCGATGACCAAGCATTAGAAAGCTTGCAAGATATATCTTCTACAGATAAAGAACAGGGTCATAGCGTTAGTGGTTTAGAAGAAAACCATAAAGTTAATTTATATGCACCTGTTCTCTTAGAAAATGCTGTTATTGCCATTTTGAAAGATGTTACGGTAGAATTTACTGCTGCGATGACAGAAACTGAGCAGAAAGAAGTTCTTGAAGAAGGGATGGAAAAAAGCGAGTGTTTAGAAGAGACACAAAGTCATTTGGGTGATCACAACCCTGTAACTGAATGCATTGATGTTACTATTATCGAAGGTGATACAAGTTTGCAACTTGAAATGAGAAAACATGTGACGGAATTGGGAGATGAAATTAAAGATTCTACTATTGAATTGATGGTACCTAGTAGAATAGTAATTATGGAAAATGCAAATACCGTCTTCGAAGATGATGCTATAACTTCGATGAAAAATTTAAATCCAAGTTTGGGGAACTTCTCTGTTGGATTAGAACAATTTGAACAAGTAAAATTAGATGAACGTTCACTAGAATTAATGGTGGAAGCTGAGCCGAACCTGAGCGAACGAAATGGTAAGAGAGTCTATATTCGTATACTTATAATTTTTTTGCTTATGTTTTTTAGTTTTTATTAGTTATAGCTTGTGAATATTGTCTTTCATATTGAAACTTATTTTTAAACTCAGTGACAGTGGTGATGACCGTCATGCCTTTTTGTATAAATATGTATTTTATGTAAAAAATCAATAGATCGTAAAGTATTTATTTATTCAGACGTATATTCGGTTTTCGTCATCTCTTAATTTAAGGATAAGTTATAGTAGGCTTTATATCGAATGTTTCCAGACAATAATATTAAGTCGTCAATGGTGGACGTAATGAAAAAAAAATTGATTTACTAACTAGCATGTCATGACACACATTTATAAATTTATCTTCTATCAAAACCATCGCCCAACGTGCCTAAAGAAATTTTCAATTCAAACATATTTTAACATTATCAAGTATTGCTTTGAAAATTTACCAGAAAACTTGCGGATACATTTATAGTTAAGGGATGATTTTATGTGTCGGGGTTTTCTCAAAGAGGGCGGGGGAGAGGGAGAGGGAGCAGACCAACCAGCTCTCCTCCCGTGGTCAACGATCACGATGGCGCAGAGTCAGCAATGATCTGAGGCCGCCATAACAAGGGTCTACGGGCGATGGACGCGGGTACATCCGTCGCTTTGGTAGATTTTCTATACAGGCCCGTGTGGTTGACGTGCATTGTGGCAATGCGCCTCCCACGATCGTCGGGGAGGGCAACTGTCGCCGTCCCCTGAGTGTTCTACGATTCTCACCCTTCGACCGCGACGAGGCTCCTAGCGAGGGGCCGACACCTGCCGGGGAGTAGTTGCAGCTAGCTATTAGCTAACTATGTGTGAGAATGCACCATGGGGTTTTAATCCGTACAAGTCGGTCATACCCCACTTTCAGCTATCCGGCTAAGGTTAAAATCCGTAGGGATTTCCCCATGTAAAAAAAGGACTTTATATGTGCAGTTTAAAATTATACGTGATACCGAGATAATAAATATTTAAAATTTAAATTCCTGCTTCACAATGCATTAGTAAAGTAAGGCAATTGGGAAACGATACAAAAATTACGTGAAGCACAAATCTTTATTATAATATATAAATACTTGATATTACGTTTCACAACAGGTTGAACTAAGTTTTGGGTACGGTTTCGCTCGCGTTATTGTTAACAATATTCTTTTTTATCCGCCAATATTATTTATTCCACATGAAAAGCATTATATGTTCTATTTCGTAATCGGGATACGCGTTTGCAAAATGTCACGAATTATCGTTTTTCGGTTCTTTACCGATTAATTATCGGTTATCTAGCCTAAAGGCATGATTGCATAATAAACAATTGCACGATGAATTTATACAAAAAATGTATATTAAGAAAATAAGAGCTTCTTCTTCGAAAATATGTTTCTTCACCACATGTTCCTTAACTGACAACAGATACTATTACCAATTTAAATTAATAAATATACGAAAATTCTAAAAAATCGTTATTACACGCCGGTATCAAAACATGCGACATTAAAAAAATAATCCAGCGGTTAACTCGACTAACATGACTTAAACATTACTATTGTTTAATATATGTAAAATGTGGATGTAAGCATACTATTGTTCTTTCTCTCTTCATTATGGGTGTTCTCATGAGAAGCCTAAGGCAAAATCGTTTGAATCTGAGTTTCTGGAAATCGTTCATATTTAGCATAATTGTATTAGGCATGAAAATCCACACACATTTTTTTCTATGATTTTTATTTGTAAAATTACGTACATTCCGTTTTGTACATTCAAAATAAGGTTTTCCTCAAGCTTATATATGTATATATTGTATTACCCTTATCCCACCTAGGGTTGGCACAATATGTTTTCTTTTCCCAGCCTCTCCTACCAAATGTCATCTCAGTATTCACACGTTTTACGCACATATCATTTTTTACACAATCCATCCACACCTCAAAAATAAATATCATAAATAATGTGCATTAACATTCATACCTATCAGAAGATCAACTACACTGAATATGAGCAAATTGAGAACGAAACTTTATTACATTAATAAAATTGCCAAACAAAAAGAAGAAACTTCCTGCTGTAGTTTATAAAATTAGTAAAAGACGATTATCTGTATATCATTTTTATAAAAGATTTTGTATCGAGTGTGTTATATATATAGAGTTCAATTTTATAATAACACAGAGATTTGATAAAAACAATAGCATGGTGGGGTTTTCTATAATGCACACCTAGCTTGTTGCCACCCGCAGTTGAAAGATCTCTCGGCAAGCACCTAAGGTGTTTTCCGGCAGCTCAATTGTAGAACTATTTCCCTCCAGGCTTAGTGTTCTACGATGTTGAGCCATGCCACTCCTTAATTTTACTTGATATTATAGTGAAAATATAAAATCTATACAAATATAAAACAGACTGCTCCTATTGATGTAGCACAAATTTTATTCTTTAGAATACAAAAACACAACGCGATGTCATTATCCAATCAAAAAATTTGCTTAAACTCATCAGCCAATTTATCTTTGTAATGAATAACTCCTTTCAATTACCACCCTATAATGAGAATGTCGCAAAACAAAAAGCAAATGTTAAATTGACTATTAAATAACTTTTCTCGAATTTAAGCTGTAAGTAATACACAATTTTGCACATGTCGATAGATGTTATGGTATGGTAGTTTGTTATTATTTGCCATTCGTACAGTGTAAACACCTACGTTTCCATGAGTGATCCTACTATATAAATAAAATATCGTATTTCCTAAGTACATTATTATAGAAATATTATTTAAAATATAATATTATTGAAATCTTCTTTACAAAAATAAAAAATAAACCGACTTCGATATGATAAGGCACTAAAAAGTAAAATTAACCAGGTTATTAAAGTAACCAAATAAAAGAGAAATCATATTTGCACTACCTTTTTTTTAAGGTGGGGAAATTCTTTATGGATACGCCACCCTCCTGGGAGAGAGCGTGTGTTATGTCCGACTCGCATGGACTAAAACCCCACGATGTACATTTGCCGCCGTACTTGGGGCGACACGAGATCTCAATAGATTCATCGTGCCGCTCCAGCGGTTGGCTCAGCAGCAAAAACGTCGTCGTCGGGCCCCGTTAGTTGTTAGGAGACAGCCGTGTACACACCGGCCTCCTCCTCTACCGGACCTGTGCAATTGGAAGATGGTGCCCCGGCCCACCTTCTCTAAGTTCGGCTACGGTGGCTGGAGGAGGCGCGTAAACTACCGCCTTGTCCTGCCGGTCCTTCGTTGGCGGAAAGAGTCGCTTAGAGGATCCTCCTCGCGAACCCTCTCCGCCGCCTCCTTCTGCGAGACGACTTCCTCGCAGAAGTAGGCCACAACATTCCGTACATCCTCGCTGCCGAGCATATCTGCATTACCTAATAATATATTTGAAATCGATGCGAACCTACATTCGTATCATCTACATACAAAGTTTAGGTCCACTCTCGTGTACCGCGATATATATCTGTATAATGATGGTTGGCATCGAATTTAAATATATTGTTAGGTAGCGCAAATATCAATATTTTTATTTAATATGGTTACTTTAGTAATTTATTTTTCACTTTTTTAGTGCCTTTTTGGTTTTTCATAGCGAAGTCGGTATATTTTATTTTGAATTTTTTTCCATGTTTAGTGTCAATAATTATATATGGTTTCTATTGGGTATAATAAAATTGTTGAAACTGGTTCCAAGTAGACGAAAATACTTAAAGACGAAATGGGTGAAAATCAAATAAACGATATTTCACACTCTTAGGGGTTGAATATTTTCTTCAAATTTTTATGGGACCACCTATGAGTATACCAATTCAGATAAAAAAGAACCATTAAAATTTGTTCACAATTGTCGAAAAAATCGTTTAATATACATAAGAAAACATGCATCCGAACATAGTAATCTCCTCCTTTTTAGAAGTCAGATAAAAATCATAATATCTGAGAAACATTGTAATTGAAATTTCTAACACGGCTCTTAATAGTTAAAACTGTTTCATAAATTGATTTAGCTCTGTTTTACTGTATAAATCAAAAGTCGCGAAGTAGTGATGTACACTGGTTGTTCTATATTAATATGATAATTAAAATTATTGTACTAATCTTTTCGTTAGTTTACAAATAAAAACTTAAAAAATGTATAATTAATTATGTACGATTTTTAAATGTGGAATGTATATGTATGAAAACTGTAAAAATCATTATCAAAACGTCTTAAATCGTAATAAGTAATAGTAACAAGGCTGACTTGAAGTGAAATATGACTCAAGAAAAACTGAACGTGTTAGATAACTCTATGAGACTATTGTGAAATGTAACAAGTAAACAAACATTTAAAACTATGATTAAAGTGTCAATCGCTTATTAAAATTTATTTCGTGGAGTATTTATAAGTATACAATAAACACAATAAATTAAACAAACATTAACAGTTACTTTCTCCATATATATGTATTCACTTAAATATCAAGAAATACGATTTGAATCAAGTGATCGTATGATTTTCAGAAAATGACTCACATTACACAATCAACACTGAAAGGGAAAACTCGGGAGAATTACATCAAAATATTTTCAGCAATGCTATTATAATTAACGATTTAGCTTCGGGTGCCATGACGAATAATAAAGATCTAGAACTTACACAAAGAAAATATATTGACACATTTGTATCAGATTTAGTTCTTGAAGCGGTTCAAATTATTGTTAGGATTAATGAAGGTAATATTTCTGTAAAGTACTCAGAACCCACTCCAATACATTTACCTGAAAATTTAAATACCGCTGCGGGTCTTGAAACAGGTTATACTTATAGTGATAATGAAAATGTTCGTCCAGATCAAACGAAATATTATCAACCGATTCTATTGCAAAAAAATATCTTAATAAATGAGCAACAACCTGTTATTGCAAATCCAATTAGTTACAAAGTGACAGAGAATATTTCTGCAGCCAAGTTATCTGAGCCAATATTATTGGAAGATGTGGAACTAACGAGTGGGTTGCTAAATGAAACTGTAAAAGTAATATGCACAGGAGAAAACAGAACGCGTGATACCACACATACACACATAGAAAAGCAAATAAGTCCTCAAGAGCCTTTAAAAATCATGCTTTCTGACTCAAAAGATGCTAATGAACCTTACATTGATAATAATAATGCCAACCAAGAACTTATACCAATTATATCGGAACATTTGACTAATAATATGCTGAATGTTATAGATTGTACGGAATCACAACATGAAAGTATAATCGAAAGAAGTAAGTTTCAATATTTTGTTACAATACTTGCAAGAAAATACTTGCATTATATTGTCAAATTAAATGTACATAACATCGACGTCCAGTTTGCAATTACTACAATATACAGCTACTAGATTATATGTTAATTTTTTAAATATACTAGAAGTAAGGCTTAGTGTTTGTATCTTCGATGTTGGGAAGATAAATTGTTACACAGAGAAAATAATTCGATTTTATTGTTTTAAAAAACTATACAATTTTATTTAAAAAACAACCTTAACTAATCGTTTCCTACCTATAATATTCTAATCTTTTTCAGGGAATTGTGAAAATCTAAAAAAATACAAACAATGTCTTAGTAGAATCTATTCCATGTTTCTCTTGTAACGAGACTTTAGAAGTAAATATAATAAAACATCTAACAAAATTTAAAAAAATAGTTTTGGTGACTCATAATTTAAAGCAAATCAATGATGAGTTTGTAACTATAATTTCAGATAAAGAAGAGCCTCTATTACTTGAAAACGTAGATCAAAGATCAATTTTAACATGTATAAAACCGACACTTCTGGAAAATAGACCTATAATAGAGTATACTAATTCAGTAATTGAAGAAAAACTTGCATGTATAAATGAAGTTCAAACAAAAGAACCGAATATGTTTAATAATTGTATGCCTATTGTAGAAAAAGTTTTATTAGAAAACGCTAATCGTAAATTAATTAACAGCTCAAATATTAATAACTGTAGTAAGGATACTTGTCAATCACCGGTTGAATGTATCAAATCTCCAATTGGGGAGATAAATCTTACCAATACATTGTCACTTCATTGCATGTACATTAATGATGACTATGATAACCGTCAATCTTTGAACAACGCAATGAAAATCAAAGTGGTGAAACTAAAAGAAAGAGACGATAATGAACAAGTGTTTGCTCCAGATTTAAGACAAAATATGTATGAAATATCTACACTCCATAAAGACCCATCAACGGATTTGGTTGATGTAATTGACATTTTTAAATCGGAATCGGTAATAAGAAATATGGATGCTGCACCTGATTCAGCTACTATATTAGTAAATATTAGAACTATTCAGGAAATCATTACCATAGAAGACAGTACAAATTTAATCATCGATACTACAAATTACTTTACAAATGCAACTCCCAACGTAGAAGTAAAAGAAAAGTTTTCTATTCAAGTAGCGAAACTTGAACATACAAAAAAATGTTTTGAAGCTATTTGTGAATTTTCACACCCACTAATTTTAGAAAATCTGGCACACGTTAATACGCATATATCTCGTTTATTGATAGGAATAGTTAATATAGAAAATAAATCACAAGACACAATTGATCTAGAAATAAAACCTATAATTATGGAGAGTACAGTACACAAAGCAGTCCATAATACATTAAAAAGCGTCAATATATGTATAAATAACTACGTTGCTGTGTATGAAACATATCAACCGATAGTAATAATCAAAAGAGAAAGCCACGCACGAGTTCTAGTCAGTGATGCTTCAATAGGAATAATTGGTGAAAAAATACTGAAACCTATTATACTAGAACAAATTGTACAGTTAAACAACTACACACCTATGAATATTGTATCAACTAGGTCAAAACAAAGAAATAAGCATACTTCTCACATAATAAATGTGAAGTATGAAAATTTTTCTGTTGCTGAAGTATTCCAAGTGGTAGCAATTGAAAATACATTACCTTTTCATAAGGATATTAGCGCGTCGATGGTAAAGTTAAATCCGAAATACTTATTTGTTGAAAATTTGACTTACACACTGTGTGACACATCACGATCTTGTGATGATATTCTATTACCACAAATTAATAGATTACCACAGTTAATAGAGAAAGATAAGAGACTCGTCATTGTACCCACGGGTGTAAAAGATTTTAAAAATTTAGATCCAATAAACAAATTATATAGTAAGGATTCTAAAACAAGTAGTTCGGAGCATATAACCGGTAATAAGGGTTTCAATATAAAAATGCTTTGCATTTAAATGTAGGCCACTTCATACTGACCAATACCTTCATACAATACACTGCACAAAATACTTACATAACAGCTGATGCTATAATCATCATGCTTTCGATGTGTTGTTGTTAGTATTCATTTATTGGTACATAAATATGTCTTTTTTTTTTCAGAACTTTGTCTCCTGAGACATATAGAAACTTTTATTTCAGACGAAATATCAACCATTGTTAATAAGATATCAGCAGTTATTGATATTGAAGAGTTATCAGACTCTATTATAATTGCGAAAGATCTTAGTCAATGTATTACTGCTGCCATAAAAAGAAATTATCTAAAGGAAGTTGCAGACATTGAAAAGTTGACAAATAATAAATTAATATTTATAGAAAAATTGCAAATAGCATTAACGGCATTACATACACAAGTTGTAGAAAATTATGAGAAATTAAAAGCAGTGATTAATCCTGAGATAATAGAAAAAATCTCGGAATTAATTGTTCATTTGCAAGAAGATCTAGACCTTATTGATATATCGAACAAGCCCGATGTTGCTAAAACAGCTTCTGAGGGTAAGTATAAGTGATTTGATTAAGTATCCTGTGTCATAATTTGTAATGGTAATAAGTTGTGTGCCAATTGATAATTTTTATCATATCTTTCTAGAAGGGAAATCGCAATTAATCAAAGAAGAAAATACAATGAAGCGTTTGGAGACACTATTGAATGAAGTAAACGATAATATAAATGTGTTAACAGTAGATGGAACTATAGAATTCGCTGAAGTAGTTAAAGATATTCTAGATGAAGTACAAATAGTTATTATAAAACTCAAACAAGACTTCGATGGTTCTGTTAATGATACTGTCAACGAAACTCTTGAAGATTTAGAATGTACTGTAAGAAGTATTCAACTACAAATAAACGAAGATTGTCCCCCAGAATTGTTAAAAGAAGCATGCGCCACTTTACAACTGCTTGTTAAAAATATTAAAGAAAACGAGTATGTACAATCATCTGAAACTATTAATGTAGAACTTGGAACAACAACGCTATTACAAAAATGTTCACACGACACAGAGCAGACCATTAGTTTGCTTAATATAATGTCTTCTGTAGATACAATGAATAATAATAACCTGACTAAAATCATATCAGTTTTAAATAGTCTTAAAGAAACTATAAAGCATATTAGAGTTACTTTCTTAAGTGATGCAGACACTTTAATCGAAAAAGGTATAGATATAATACAAAATTTAGACCAAATAGAAGATACTGTTTTTGCTCTAGAAAAAGACATAGACGCTGAAAGTAATTTAAGCCCAGAGACGAGAGATATTATTGTTACTGCAATACATTCTATTTATGGTAGTATTTCAAACATGCGAAGTACCATGCTAAGCATACAGAAGCGACATATGTTTGAAAACTACGGCAAGCCATCAGATTCTTTTTTGCGTTCTATTAGATCTGTTGCAAATATATCAATGATAGACAATGAAATTCATAAACCAACATGGAAAAAGTTTTCTAAGTCGTTGCGTAATGTTTTAAATCATTTTGAAGATATCAAATTTTACATTAATCTCGATAAAACTGCAAGAATTCCTAGTGATGCTGCATTTACAAAAATAATTCTACAAGATCTAAAATATAATTTGAACGAGGCAATAATGATTTCTAAGTCTTCTATATCGTCTACTGAGTATAATAATATTTTTTCTAAAATTTTAAACTGCATCGAAGAAAATTTATTAAAAATAGAAGCTAAACCAAATTTAGAAGTGAAAGAGAAAATACCAATATTTAGGACTATATCATCTTATCTAGTTGAAACTATTAATTTTATATATTTAAGTTTACGGAAAAGAAAAGCCAACGAAATAAATGAATCAAAAAGTGATACAGTTCTAATACAACCAATTAAGGAAGTTCAAACAGTTGAAAATAATACTATAAATGACGACGATAAGGAATCTATTGAATCTAAAAATATAACCCAAGAACAAATGACAATAAAACAAGATGACGTCATTCAGAAAGAGGAAGAAAAGTCAATAGCTGGACAGATATTACAGAAAGACAAACAAATCTTAAGAAGTCAAACAGATTCTCAGCTCAATGATGGTAAATTAAATAAGGAAGCTTGGAAACAGGAAGAAGAATATCTAAATATTTCTGAAAACGATCAACAAACAACTTCTAGAGATAAAAATGAAACTTCCATGTTTCAACAAACGGTTAAGGGAGAATATGGTGTTTTAGCTAAGGAGATGCAAGAAGATGATATTGAAAATCAAAAGGAAGTTGGAAACGTTAAAGTTAGGGAAAAGAAAAAACATAACAATGAAGAGCAAGAAAGATTCAATCAAGAGACACTTATATTAAAAGAAAATGAATTGATAAAACAAGAAGCTGGCCATAAAGTAGATACAAATTCAAATAAATTAATAGAACTACTTTCACAAAAAACTGAAGACAAATCAAATAAATTAGATGAATGTAACTTAGAAGAAACAACTTGTCTCGTTAAAGAACAAAGGGAAAATGATAAAACTGAAGTTATGAAGAAGAAAAATCATAAAATGGAACAAAAAGAAGATAACACGCTCGCGCAAAAAGGAAAAGATACTAAACAAGAAGCTAACCAGAATACACTAGATGATAAAGCCATGTTACAGCAACAGACAGAACAACTACTAGAACAAAATAAGCTTACCGAAGAAAGTCAGCAGGTAGAAGATGATCTTCGTTCAATCAATAAGGATAATAGTAACGACAAAGTCCAAAGAAATACCGAAATAAAGTCTAGAGATGAAGAAATTCCTTTGGACAAAACTAAAAGAGACTCAGATCAATCACCGATAGATAAACTAGACGAAGTCGTAAACTCTCAAGAGAAAAATACTGATAAACAAAAAATACTAGACAAAAACGTTTTAGATAAAGAGAAACAGAAACAAAAGTGTAAAACCCATCTAAAACATGAAAAAAAGGGAAACGAGGAGAATGATATTGAAAGCAAGCTAATAACGAATGAGTACAAACTGGACGATTTAAATAAAAACAAAGAAAAATTACAACAGAAAGAGGAAAAAATAATCATCGAAGAAAACCTTAATAAAGGTATTGATGAAACCAATAACAATGATGGAGTTGAGCGACAACATATGTTTAAGAAAAAGTTAGAAAAAAATACTGAAGAGTTAAAAAATGAAACCTTCAAGAATAAAGACGTAGAAAAGTCAGTTGACAAAGAGGAAGAAGACAAACAACAAACACAAGAGCATACAATGCATATCCAAAAATATGAAGAAGAAAAACAAGGAACTACAAACATAATTCATAATATCGAAGTTGAACTGAAAGAACAAAGAGATACGCAAGAGGGACAAGAAAAACTAAATCGAAAAACTACAAAAGAAGAAGAAGGAGGTGGTATAAAAATTGAATTGGAAAACGAAAATACAAGTCTAAGATTTAAAACAGTGGCCAAAAATGAGGAAGAGCAACAGTCTAATACGTCTAAAACGTTTTTTAAAGAAAAAGAAAATCAGACACTGGAAAAAGGTGAGCGCGAAAACCTAAAAAGTGAAATAAATAATAAACGAATAGAACAAGAAGAAGAGAAACAAGATGATAAACAGACAATATTACAAAGTAATGACTCAATTATAGCGCAGGAAGAAAAGACACTAAAGCAAGAAAAACAGGAAGAAAGAAGTGACTCATTTAGAAAAATGATCAAAGAAGAGACTGAGATAAGATCCAAAGAAGAGAAAATATGTTTGGAAAAAGATAAGCAAGAATTCGAAGATATAGTTAAAAATAAGCTCCAAGAACCTACGCAATTTGTTCAAGAAAAAGAAACGACTAAAAAGACAAAGTCAAAGAAGAATAAATTAGATAACAAGAAACATAAAAAAGAAGAAGACAAGCAAAAAAATCTGCAAGGACTTAAAGCTAATCTTGAGGGAGAAGATGACAAGCAAGTAGAACATGAAAATACTTATAAAGAAGTTCGGGAACAGTATGAAAAAAGTCTGTTGATTAAAGAAACTATCGAAAGTGACATCGATAGAAAAATTAAACAAGAAGAAACCTCTTCATCGAAAATTAAAGAAAAACAAGAATGTCTAGATAAAAAGAACATGAAAGAAACTTCAAAACTGTCTCAGGAAAAAGATGATGTTGAGGAAATAAAATTAAATCAAGAAAGACAGAGAGAAACATTAAAAAAGCAAGATGCTGAAAAAAATAGACAGGATGCTAAAGAAAATTTTAAAGAAAAAAAAGATAACGAGATAGAACAAGACATATTTTATAAGGAAATTCAGCAACAGGAAGACGAGAGCCCACTAATTAAAGGTAAAACACAAAAAGATATTGAAACAAAAGTCAAGGAAGAAAAAGTAAGCTTGGATAAGGCTGAACAAGAATCGGATACATTTTCTACCAAAAATCTTCAACAGTCTACACAGGATGGTCAGCAAATAAAAGAGATTAAAAAACCTAAACTCGGAAAAAATAAAACAGATAAAAAGGAGCAGAATGAAAAGAAGCAAGAAGAAGAATTGCAAATTCAAAGAAATCAAGATAACATTGAGGAACATAAAGAAGAGGAACCCGGGAAAGAAAAGCTTTCTGAAGAAACTCAGCCACAGGATCTGCCAAACCAACGGATTGAAGAGATCCAAAAAGATGTTGATAATACAATTAAAGATAAAGTAGCTGAGATAAAGATAGAAGAATCCACGATATTAGCTCGAGAAAAAGATGTGTCTTTGAAGGAAATAGTTGACGAAAACAAAATAAGGAAAAAGGAAGAGAAAGAAGAAGCAAAAGGCTATGAACATGATGAAAAAACGCAAGTAGAGCAAGTCATGCTTAAAAAACATAAAAAAATTCCATTAAAACAAGATATTCTTCAACAAGAAGCAAAAGATCAGTTAATAAAAGAAATAGCACATAAAGACATTGACGTGACGACTGAACAAAAAGAAGATGATATATTTTTACAAAAGGCTAAAGTGAGGTCAGAAGGATTATCTGAACAGAAAGAAGATGAGTTTAGAATTTTGAAAGTCGTGGAAAACAAACAAAAAAGAGAACAAATAGAAAAAGAAGAACTTAAAGTTGCCCAGTTTTCAAATGAAACCAAATTAAGAGAACAGAATGAACAGCAACTAGATAAAAATAAACCGAAACAAAATATTTCACATGAAGAAAAAAATCAACTTGTTAAAATAAAAGATGAATTTGATATTAAAAAAGAAATTGAGGTGAATATTAAAGGAAAAGAGTCAAAACTTAAAAGGGTAAAATTGTACAAAGAGACACAGAAAGAAGACCAAAGACTATATATACAAAAAGAAGACGATAAAAATAATGAAGTCGAAGATCAGAAACAAATAGTCGAAGATAAATTCAAAATAGAAGAATTGGACTTTAAGAGTGACGCCAAAACGGAAAGTTATATTGAAAAAGAAAGGTTAAAATATTTACAAGATAATAAACGTGTAACAGAAACTATCGACAATTGTCATTACATAAAGGAATACCAATATGATCCTTCAAGTCATCAACAAACTGATGATAATAACAGACTGACATTTGTTGATCACACACATAAAGACTACACGATGGAATTTGAACGTCCTTCAGGTTATCGAGAGAAAAATTATGACTTCGATAAAAGTATAGATCGTGTAGAATTTGTAAATTTACCTCAAAACACTATTCATAAAGCACAGAAGTTACTTCTGGATGCCCAGCTGCGTTCTTCTTTGCCACCACATTCTGATATAAGATCAAGCAGTCAGTCAGTCGACACGAATTCTGAAATGAGAATCCGACCTAAAGCGTTAAGTGAAGCCAGGAGCCTTATTTCTGAGAAACGAGCTGGATCACGCGATCTAAACCGTAAGCCTATATTTTCAACATATTTGACAGATAGAACAGCTGTGGAAGGATCCCGTGTTAAGTTAACTTGTAGCGTTCTATCATCAACTGATCCAACAGTGACTTGGTTTAGAAATGGCTCTCCTTTGTCGTGTAAATTGAAATATAGAACAAAGTTTGTCGATGGCTTAATTACATTAGAAGTCTTAAATGCTGTCCCAACAGACTCTGCTGAGTATACTTGTACGGTGGAAAACGAGAATGGATCAGTCAGTACCTCCGCTAATTTAAAGGTGTATGCTAGTTTTGAGTCATCTCCTATTCCACCTACTTTCACTCGTTCAATTAGAGGTATGTAATAAATCAAATACTTCATTTAAGGCAGTACCAACAAAATAATTTTTAACTTAATGTTTAAAAATATTACAGATGCTTATCATCTAGCTGAGAATGAGTTAATTTTGGAATGCCGTATTCGTGGTCAGCCCCTTCCTAATATTACTTGGTTTAAAGATGAAAAGCCAATACTTGGTAATGATCGTTTTCAAGCGTTCTATCTAGCTGATGGAGTATGTAAGCTGGTCATTAGCAATCCATCTCCTGATGACAGCGGAAATTATACCTGTAAAGCAGAAAATTCCATATGGTCAGATCAGATATCACATGTCGTGAACTTCAGAGGTCAGTCAAATAAAAATAAAATTATTTCATATTCATGTGATGAATGAGGAATTTATCATTTCGTTTACATTATTTCACTTGCAGGCAAGGAAAGTCGTTTAAGTCCTAATTTAACAACCATCGAGAAGACAAGGGTTAATAGAAAAGCATCAGAGTCACGACGTCCACACTTCACTAATGTTCTAACAGATTATCGAGTAGCGGAAGGGGGTACGATAGGTTTACAAGTTGAGATACGAGGAGCTCCAACGAGAGTTGAATGGCTTCGTGAAGGGCGTTGCGTTAACGAAACTCATCGAAACGTCAGAACTTTTGTGGAGCACGATCTTTACACTTTAGCTCTTTCTGATGTTACCGCGAAGGAAACAGGATTATATACGTGCAGAGCATGGAGTACTCAGGGTAATATTGATATGAATGCTGCAATAACTGTAGTTCAACACAATGAACTTGGAGGAAAACCGGCCAGGATCGTGGGACGCCCTGAAAAAGATATACTTATTTCCGTTGGTGAAGACATTAATATTTCATTTAGAGTACAAGGGGAACCTAAACCGAAAGGTAACTTTATTTTAATAAGATGATTGAAGAGGCTAACTAGTTACTAATTTAAAGTTTACGTCGTAGCAAACCAAACGTTACATGGGTCATAAAGTGCACTTAGCAATTACGCATCTATTGTCTTGGTAGAATAATACTATTATGAAGCCAGCAAAACACAAACTCACGCGAGACAAAAACGGACGATACCGTCTGTTTGTTTGAATGGCCTATCGAGCTATCGGACATTTGGAACCCTATATATTAAGCTTACAAAAGTAAAAAAAAAATATTCACTCAATTATTCATCGTTTTGATGCTAATTTTGAATAAAAATACTATATTGTTTTATTATTTGGTATTAAATATTTTGATATTTTTTATTTTGGCTCATACATTTTTATTTTTTTACGTTGCATATAATCCGTTCTGTAGTAAGTATAACAAGGGCGATGCTTGAATTAAAATGTTTAATTCTAAAATCTTGACCAAAGAAATGTTGATATATTGTTTCTGTATTATGCATCAAACGAATAACAAATATCAAAGGATAGAAAACGATACAAAAGATACATTAACTACAACAAAATATCCGCGTTATTCGAATTTGCGATTCTAATTGTTATGTTGCTTTAAACAATTATCATAGTAGAATTATGTAACATATAGTAATTTAGATCTCCATGCATTAATTCACCTTTTTCTATAGTGACGTTCATGAAAGGCATTCGGGATATCACGAACAACCAACGTGTCTGCAAGATGACGTCCGATGATTACGTAAAGTTCACTGTGAAAAGGTCTGTTGTATCTGATGCCGGAACTTATTGTATTCTAGTTAGGAATACTTACGGTTGTGACAGAGCTTTCATAACAGTTGTGGTAAGAACACATGCTTTGTATATTCTACGTTGTTAAGTCGTAAAATCTCTGAAACCTTCATGTATTCTTTAGTAAAGATATATGTGTATTGTAAAAATAGTAAATATATTCTGGATAAACTAGTATTTGCATAAAATAATTCCACCAATATTCATATTTCGTTTTTATGTACTTATTTATGCATAATAATAGCAGGTACTGAGAACTCTGCTTGTGTTAAATTACAATATTAAGTTTAATAATAATAAAATATAGCCTAATATAATAATCCTGTAAACTATAGTAAGGTGACAACATTTTGTTCGTGATAACTTAAGTGTGCTAATTTTCATTAGAATTGGTCGTAGAGAGTTTATTTATGTTTATGTTTTAAGTTTATCAGTCTTAATTATAGTTTTTATACAGATCGATAATAGTAAGTGTTAGATAATGAAATACCGACCGTTTGCGTATCACAATCTAGAAGAATTATTGCTAAAATTGATTCCACACATAAAATAATTGATTTAATTAATGAGATGAAATTGTCATATAATTTATTTGGTGATTGGAATAATTAATACCATTTTTTAAGTGCACCATTGTTTGAATTTTACCGAAACATCTGTAACAATGTTTTTACTGTTGGTTTTTTCTATACAGGTGAGGCAAAGGGCTTCTTCTGTGAATCTAGTATCAGACTGGACATATCCTCTAGATGATAGTACATTAACGACTACTGAAAGAAAATTTAAATGTAAGTTTATTTTCAAACGTATCTTATTATTTTAATAGCAGTAAATAAAAGACAACAGACTGGTACAGCCTTCGAATAAATGGAACAGTACCCATACAGCTGTCGATGTAAAATGGTTTGGCAGTACCGATTGGCAATCGATCAAAAATCTATCGAGGGGTCATTGTCGCGTTGCTAATAAATGTCACGTTTGATTATAGCCGTGCCCGAACGAATCCCGAGTGAACCGAGCGTCGTCGACGGCGGGAACAATTGGGTCTCAATAGCTTGGCCGAAACCAGATCCTGGAGCTACTGCAACCGTTCTCGCTTACAAAGTAGAATCCTGGCTCATAGGGAAAGAAGGTGGCGCGCGTTGGGTGGAGCTCGGAATAACTCCACTGAATTCTTTCGACGTTTTCAATTTGAAACAGGGCGAGGAGTACCATTTCCGAGTTACTCCGCGCAACAGATACGGTTGGGGCGAGTCTGTCCAAACCTCGAACCCGATCGGTATCGGATTAGCCGGTAACAGGCCGGAATTTGTGGAAATTTTGCCAGGACAATTAAAAGTATTAGCTGGCGAAACGGCCAGTTTGAGTTGCAGTGTTAAAGGGAAACCGGTACCGGAGGTAATTTGGATGAAGAACGGCCATGATATAGACGAAGACGATCGAATGAAGAGTTCTTACAACGGCTTTGACTGTCGTTTGACAATAAAGGATGTTGATATCGAAGACGACGGTCGTTATAGTTGTGAAGCTAGTAACGTCAACGGACGTGCGTCAACATACGCTAGGCTCGCAGTGGTCACGGATAGACTGATTTGGGAAGCCGATGCTAAACTCAAGCGGTAAGTTCAGATTTATGTTTCCTCTTATTATTTTTAAACAATACCTTTCAATCCAATAGCGTATCGACCAGGATTTACGCTTGTATAGATTGTTTTTATGATAGTACATAATAGGTACACTTAGTTAGTGCCTCCTTTTTTTAATGATTATTACAATTTACCAGTTTTTTATTCAGTTTTGATTTTCTTATATTTCATGTGATTTGCTTTAATTTTTTACTATTTTGCAGCGAAAGATCAACAGACGTTGAAGGCGAATACCCACCGCAGTTTACAATGCGACTTCGCGATAGGCGCGTGCAAGCCACTTATCCAGTCCGACTTACCTGTCAGGTTATAGGAAGTCCTTCGCCAACAGTCACTTGGTATAAGGATGGGGAGGAGATCACGTATGACAGTAAGTTCCGTTACCTTTGTTACTTACGAGCGGTCATCCTTATTTACGCTTTGAGTGATTCTATTTTCGGGTATATCCTAATTGAACGTTGGAATAATGTGTAAGTGAAGTTTGAAAAATAACAAACAATTATTTCAATTATAGGTCGACATAATAAATATCAAGATGAACACTTCCATACGCTGGAAATAGCACCGACTTCCTTGGAAGACGGTGGTGTGTATGAGGCTACGGCACGAAACACCAGCGGAGCGGTCACTTGCCGATGTAGTCTCGTTGTGGATAAGGGCATTCGAGCCTACGTTGCTCCAGAGTTTTGTTGCGGCCTCGAACCTCTATATAGGGTATCTAAAGGTGAGTTGTAAATGTTACATTTCTATGAATACACAGTGACAACAAATAACACCAACACAGAAGTACATATTTTATATAATGAAAAACAATGCAACGGATTTTGTTATGATTACCAATATAATTAAGATATTCTTTAGAAGGGTTTATGTGTATAATATATGCATTTTATATTAGTAAAGAACTCACAAAAAGTCGGTTATTCGAATTGCTAACGCGTGTTAAACCTTATGAGACGCATTCGAACAATGGATTATGGAATTTGGATTTCTAAAATGAGGTCCTGTCCTTTATCTTCTAAGTATAAACTAGACTAATCATTTTAACCCCTTTTACTTATTATACTAAAATAATTGTTTATTAGCGACGTCATTTCAATCATCAATATCTTTCGGCATCAGAAAGGTTATTTTTAAATTACAAAGGTGTCAAGTACTGGAAAGATACCGGTTTAATAATGAAAGTTATTGACTCCTAAGTTCTCTCGATGTATATAATGTAAAATGTATAAATACTTAAATTTGTGTTCTGTGTTGCTGTTATGTATTGTATATCGAGGGTATAAATAAAAAACTCAGTTTTACACGAACACGTATTTTATTCACAACAGTTGCTATATTGAGAGTGATCCAAAACTTTGCCAGAAACCGTATAGGTTACCCGTCGATGATGCGATGGTAATGTTCTAGAAACAACACAAGCATTGTCATATATCATGGGTTTAATAAAGTAACAATGATTTTATTTATAATGAAATCATTAATATGTGAATACGTACTAAGCCGCCGATGTTTTTTTTTCTTTGATAAGCCAAAGCTAGTCTTGGCAAGAAGGTGAGAAAAACAAATTATTTCACAATAATAAAACACACTTTCATACAATAAACGCTAATACACTCAAAAACCATAATATAGTCAAACAACTAATATAAAATTGACAAACAAGAATAATAATATAATCTTTCGGGTCAATAAATACTTATCAAAAATAAAATAAAAAGTTTAATGAATAACACAAATAATTGATGTCGATACTAAGTTATCACTAAAACCAAGTATCAGAGTTATTGTCTTGGAATAAAGAAAAGTAAAGTTGTCATAGTAAAGTAATTAAAAAAAAAGCCATATATAAAGTTGTAATATAAGAATAGCATTTCCAATATTATATATAAACTATAAACGCACGCATTTTTTTTTAATTCTTTTAAAGAATTATAAAATTGTGAGACTATGTCCAAATAAAGAAACGCTCTTTAAAAAAAATGTAAGTACGACACGCACGCCACTTATAGTAACGTTTAATGTATACATTAGATATATAAATATTAACAGCGTGCCTATTGAGGTTTACCATCAGCAACATATTTTGAATTGTAACCCACCATATAACTATATAACTACCTTAGTGCTGAACTTTCATAAGGAATTAATGAAACAATAATTTAAAATATTATTACAAAGATTTACTTTTACATTACATTTAATACACATTGCCACTATAATTACGATTTTGTGACTATTAAAAAAATAAAAGCTTGTCTGTTACGCAAGAAATTGAATTATGGAACTCGTTACGTTATACGTCTATGGTCTAAGTCCTTATTAAGAAGACCTCTTCTATCTTCAAAGTTAGTAATAATTGTGATGTCGAATTGTAAACAATTAGCTGATGATTATGAGAAATAATCAAATTAAATAATTAAAAATAAATAATTACTTGAAGTCTTGCTAAATTTTGTGCAATCAAAGTCGCAGGTAACAGCTAGTCCAAAATATAATAACCTCAATCACTTTTTATAAGGTTCGCCATCTACCAGTGAGAGTCCCGTGAAAATCAGTCTAACCATTTTGGAAAAAGCACTGTGGGCGAAGCCACGGTTAAGAGCTAGTATAAACTAAAAGTGCTTTATTTAATTTTTATAAGGTCAGCTATCTGCCGGTGAAAGTCTCGTGAAGATCAGTACCACTGTTTTGGAGATAACACTGTGAGCGAAGCCACGGTTAAGAGCTAGTCTAAATTAAAATAAACTAAATTACTTGTTATGATATCCGCTATCTGTCGGTGAAAGTCCCATGAAAATCGGTCCAACCATTTTGGAGAAGCATTAGAGACGAAGCCACAGCTAAGTGCTAGTCTAATTTAGAGTAGCCTTAATAACCCGCTGTAATTTCAGCTATCTGTCAGTGAAATTCTCGTTAAAATCGGTTCAGCCGTTCCAGAGATTACACGGAACAAATAAACAGACAGACAGACCGACAAAAATTTTAAAAATTGCATATTTGTTATCAGAAGCCTGTATACTTTCTTACTCAATCAGTATTTTTTTTTATATTACATACATACACTTCATTTTTATTATATGTATGTATAGATAAAATGTAAATGCTACAGAATGGGTCAAGAGATACGTTGAAAGGAAGTTAAATTTGCAGAATTGAATGTGTCGCGGAGCGTAATATGCACCTTGTAAGAAGCTTTGAAAATTAAGCCGTCTACTGTACCGTGAAACGGGCAACGTGTGCCCTTGCAGGATATTGAGTTAGTACGTCCGCTACGACTGTCAATAGTATCTCTAGTAACGCTATTGAAAAAATTGAAATTGAAATTGAAAGTTGCCTTTTCCTGTAACTCTTTACTGGGTGACATTACGTTATATTTTGTTATTTTTATGTGTTGTAGTGTAATTTGATGTGGATGAAGTTAGCGGCGCGGCGGTTGTATATTTGAATATGATTTGCCCATTTGTCAACGGTCCGAATAAATAGAATAAGTATTGACACAGTAGTGAGATTGTTCATTAGTAAGCCCGTATAGTCCGGTTATCTGACGCGTGGTTGAAATGCTTTTAGCGTCATCGGAAATAAAATGATGAATTGTGTAAAATGAATCCTGACGGATCCATTACTCACTTATGAAAATGTTTACGTGCCCGTATGTATATAACTTAATAGTTATGGAATGTGTGCGTAAATTAAATGCTATGGCATTCTATTCTTGTGTATTCTCGTAAATAGACTGAGACTTTTAAATCCGATTAATATCGCTCGTAACGAAATCAACCATATAAAATAACGAATAAAAATATAGGTACCATAACCTATACAAATAAATATCTGAAATGTTTGCTTGTGATGTTAAAATAATAGCTTCTTACTAAACAGTTTTGCTAAATATCATGCAAATATATGTTTCAATTATATTTAATATATGTGTATAGTTTGAATTTTATTATCTTTCTAGTAAGATTGGTGACTATTTTGTTTAATTTACCGCGCTCGCGAGTGCATAATTTGTTATCTGTAGCAACGTACGAGAATATTGCATCAATTTAATCAATTTTATTCTAATCGTTAAACATTTAAAGCTGCTGACTTATACGTATAGATATTTATATATTAATTGTATGTTTAGAGGCTTCATTTTTTCTGTATTTTTAGAATTGATCATTTATATTATCATCAATATCTGGTAGTTATATTATCAACAGTAATTGAACAAACATTAATAGTTTTTTTTTTAAATATAAAATGTCTTTCAAATAGCATATTAAATCGTAATTAGGTTTTTTTTAATAGAACTTTTTGCAGACAAGATAACAAATAGGTAACTTATGAAGTGTACCTTACCTTCGATATTTTTTTCAAAAGTTATTTATTGTTCAATTCTATATATAGATTATTGTTTACCATTACTTGATACCTTTATATTGTATCATTATTAATGAGAAGAGTTCGCTTATCGAGGAAATACTCGCGGGAGCGGGCAATGAATCAACAAAGATAATGTACGTAAGTTTTATAGCTACGTTGCACTACTCAGCGCACGTATAATGTCTTAACAGAATTTTTGTAATTTAATATATAAACGTATTTATTTGAGAAATATAAGTCAAGATAAAGGCGATGTTAATAACAAGTATTTTGCAACGTATAATTAATAGAAATTTGAAGACTTTGAAATTTTAATTAGGAGTTTCATATACGGTGTGAGGGTTATGTCACTAGATAAAGTTAAAGTTCAAAATATGCAAAAATCAAAATCACAATTCCGTTCAGTACACTATTGATATTTGTACATTTAATATGTGAAATTAATTTTTGTTTCTGTGTATTAAAAAAAAATATATTTTATGAGCTGCCACGCCTGAATATTATAGTACAATTAACTTGTAGTAGATAGGCGAGTGTGGTACGAATAAATGTATTTGAAAATGCATTGTTGTAATTCTACATATTGTTGCAATAGTACATTTTTTAAATTACAATTTAAAGAGTGCGTGCAAAGCCGCGGTCGTCTTTTAGCTATTAATAATATTCTTATACGATAGCGTTTAGAACGACATTCTGAATGTATTTGTTATACCATAGAGACAAAATAATTGTTTTCATTGTTTATAACACTACATTATATAAAAAAAATTCTGAACTAGTATATTTATATTTATTTATTTATGTTTTTTTTTAAATATTTTTCCAAATGTAATTTCTTGTAAACTAAATGTACAGTACCAAAGGATATATATACTCTGGTGTATAACTGTGTACTGTTCCATTGTACTGTGTTAATTATGCCATGATTAAGTATATATATTTTTTTGTTTAATTTTGTTGTAATATATTTTACAATCGAGTCCATAAAGGATTACTTGTACTCTCTACTTTTCATGTGTTTATAATGATACATTGCTATTATAATTTACTGTATCATGTTATCCATTGTAATAAATATTTCAGTAAAGTGAATTATAGTCTCATATAGTGACACAAAAAAGTAATGGCCCATGTGGGGTTCGAACCCACGACCACCGCGTTATTAGCACGGTGCTCTAACCACTGAGCTAATGGGCCTCACAAGGATATTGGAACAACCGAGCTACGGTTTCGTAGCCCGCACATGCGCACTGCGGGATGTCCTAGAATTTTGTATTCGAAGTTAGCTCGAGGTAGGGTTTGGGAGGTTTTACTGGAGGTGGGGTTGGGTGGTTTTACTGGAAGCGAGGACGGGGTTGGCGGTACCCGGAGCGCGCTGTTCGCATTTATAACCCTGACGTTTTGCGTTGGATGCATTTTTCCTTTACTATGTATTTTTTCGAACGAGCTATGCAATTTTTCAGTATGTTAAACGTTGAAATACGTATTATTTCTGAACTATTCTAACCGAAAGACTTTAATATTATCGACTGTGAGACTACGGAACTTTCTTTTTTTATATGTAATACAATTTATTGAAGCCGTATAAGGAGATTCATTACTGAAGTGCATTCGAACCTTTTCTTTTTCTCTAATCCATTATTTTTATGTAGTCGTCTTTCTTTGTTGCGCGTTTACTAAAATTATGTATTATATTATATATGGCAGCTTTTCTCACATTCACTACTTTATTAAACTAAAATATGTATCTACATAAGAAATATTACTATATTGACTAAAATTATTAATTATTTTTTATTAATATGTAAAATTTAAAAATGGTTACTATAAGTTATAATTAGCAATTTACATATACTATCTAGAACTATAGCATTATAGTGTATATAGTAGATGTATATTTTCCTAGCACACTGTTTGAATGTACTTATCTCTTAGGCGGTAACATTAGCTGCCAAAAACCCTTCGTAAATCGTCATTAAAATACACCGACTTCTCTTTGTTTTGTATAAACATAATGTATATTTATTATACACTAGTTGTGCACGCGACTTTGCCCGCGTGAAACCTTATGTAATAAACCAGCGATAAATAAAGGTATCTGAATGTATTAATTTCATTAAGTCATCTACTTTTCTCTCGTACAAAGTCGTGTCGTCATTAAAAATACAATAACTTTTGATACACCGAACTGATTTTAATAAGACGAAGACTAAATGTTACTCGAAGACATTCTTTATGATTTTTTTATAGGAAGTTTTATAGTGAACGCAATATTTTAGCAGTAATGCGTGTTCATACAAACAGATAGAAGACGGATATTTCTAAAATCGATTGAATTGTATTTTATTACTTTTTTATATCAAAAGAGGCAAACGAATAGGTGGGTTAACTAATGTTTAGTGATCACCACCGTCCATAGACATCAGTAATACCAGAGGAGTCGCAAATGTGTGCCAGCCTGTGTTGGCAAAGAAGGGAGAAAGAGAAGAGAGGGAAGGGAGAGGGGGAGTTGGGCCTCCGGCGCTCTCACTGACCGAACGAAACGCAACAATACAAGTACTGTTACTTCACGTCGGTGTTTCTTGGGTCAGATGGTACTACCAGGGGCGAACTGACTAATTCATGCTGAAAAGCCTCAGCGTGGCTCTACCATCTAATAAATTTATTTTATTCCTAAACACCGGTGATAAATTTAAAAAAAATCTAAAAAGTACAGACACGTTAGACTTACATTCTTATTGTACGTATAGATAAAAATCCAGCAGAATAAAATTTATAATAATGTTAGTAAAATCGATTACTTAGTTTAAAAGATTACTGATCCGGCGTCTCGACCGAGAATGCTTTCCGCTCTTCCTTTTCCAACTGACTACGAATACGCTATTAGCGGGCAATTAAGGCACTGAGCTATGTGACAACAAGCTTAAGGGTGGCAAAGTGGGTGAACTTTGGCAACGTTATTATGTTGAACTAAATGTTCATTTGCAATGCTTTTTACACTCTGTCACTTGGCCCGAGATATAGGGGTGACTTCTTTTAATTGATCAGACGAAGCGAGCGTATAGTGAAAACCAACCCCACAACTGACTCACAATATGATTTAGTGTATTTACAATACAGTACCTGGGCGACCGAGTCTAGCTCGGTTCTTTAAAAATCCTTTTTAAATTAAAATAAACTATTAGGTTTACCTCATAAAATTAAAAATTTTTTACAAAACAAAAAATATATCTTCTACTGTCACTCGGATTCGAACTGGGGTTAGACGGATTTTCGAAGCAACTGATTTCTATCTGAGCTATTTTTTTTGCTAGCGCCGGCAAAATCTACCTTTATATTCTAGCTATATTTTTCATTACCTGACAAAATCAGTTAAAAAGTTTTCCATGATTAAAATCTAGCTAGATCGATTTATTGTCCCCGAAACTACCTATATTCTAAATGTCACGACAATAAATGACGCCGGTTCGGAGATCCTGAATATATACAAATATAAAAATATACAATAATTGCTCGTTTAAAGGTATGAGATAGATTCAAAATTATAACCAAATGTAGATGAAAATATATTTCAAACTAGCTGACTCGTGCAACTTCGTCTGCACCAAATTGGTTATCACTGGTTTCAGTTGTATTTTTAAACGCGAAAAAAATTATAGAACTGATACCCGATTGCAACCACAACTACCGTTTCCAATTGTGAATCCAAACTACCCACGGACTCACTCAAACATATACCCAGATTATATGTGATTTTTATTTAAAAATAAGCCTAGAACTCGTTCGTAGCATCATCTACCAGGTAAAAGTAAGATAAAAACTAACCTACATAAAAGTAAATAAACATCTCTACCACTTACTTTATCATAACTATCTTCAACTTTTCATACTCCATTGTATTGAAGAAAAATTATGAACTCGCGTCGACTGTCACTTGCTTGTAACTATTGTCTAAGAATTAGAAACTGTTTCGAAAACGAATTTTAAATAGATTTCTAATATACTTTTATAAATAATCTCTGTACCATTCATAACATATTACCTGTCACCTTTTGGTAATTTATCATGTTGATATATTTCTATTGTCGATTATTCTACGTTGTTACACTGAATATTTGGCATTAAATTCATAAAGTGTATTTGTCACACTTGATATTGGCGAAATTGCCTGTATAGGCAGAGGTCATACCGGAAAAAATCAATGAAGCCAGCTTTATATATTATATTCATCCAAACTCCGCCCGAGCTACCTGGCTGCCAGTAAATGTTGCGTTTATTTGTGCATATCGTACCTTTACAGACAAAAATATTGATTTTAGGATATTTTTGAAGTGAAACTTCTTTAGAATCGTTGCGATTTCATACCGGATACAACGAAAAAATGACAGGTAAGAGACACAAATACAAAAATTAGTGAGCCAAAGCGAGGAAGATAAACGAAATACTGAAAAACAGTTGCAACCCTATTTGTATAACAATAACATTGAAATTGCTTCTATTTAATATTCTGTGACGTCACAGATATACGAGAGAGACGCGTAGATAGAAATGTTTGTAGTCAATGTCCACCGGTTCTCGTCCGATGACCCAAGTTAAGCAACGTCGGGCGCGGTCGGTATTTGGATGGGTGACCGCCTTGGGATATTGCGTGACGTTAACTTTTTGCTGCTCAAATTAATCTTCAATATTTTTTTAAATATCTACATTTTGTAATATTCTGAAATTACTTATAATATATATTTTTTTATCTTATAAATATACATATACACTGACCAAAGTCGTACGTTTACGTTTATCGTTGTTTTATTGTATAAGGTGAAATCTTAATATCAATATGTTTAATAAAATGAAATTTGTTCTTTGCTATGGAAAAGATAATAGGTTTGAAATTAATTATTTTTATTTGTAAAATATATTGGCGGGCATATGATTGTTTATAAAAAAAAATGTGTCTGACTGTGATAAGTTCATATTTTTAATTGCGTTTAAAAGTTACCAAAAAAACATGTTCCTAAGTTTATTCATAAATCAAAATTAATTAAATCAAAATGCGCATTAAAAATACAATGTTAATCGTTACCAGGTGTCCTAAATTCTGTGTATTGATATATTGATAATTTGTGTAGGTGGTAGAGCCACGCTGAAGCTATTACTGCTTTTAGTATGAATGGATCTGCTCGTTCGGGCTAATACCACCATCTCACAGAAAACCCACATGAAATAACAGTGCTTGCATTGTAGTGTTTCGTTCGGTCAGTGGGAGCGCCGGAGGCCCACCTCTCTTCCCCTTTCCTCCTTTCCCTTCTCTTACTCTCCCCCTCCCCCATATACAGGTTGGCAACGCACTTGCGACACCCCTCGTGTTGCTAGTGTCTATAGACGGTGGTGGTCACTTAGCATCACGTGACCCACCTGTTCGTTTGCCTCCTATGATACAAAAAATATAGATATTTATATATTAAAGAACCAGCTATTCTAAAATTCTTGTTCTTCCATTGTTTCCGGCTCTTGTACTGAGGTGTCGCAAAAAAGTCTAGTCACGTTAACTACAAATTTTTGTTTTTCTCGTTATTTTTTGTCGTTATCCTGGAGAACCCCTTACTTTTTATGGGATCAAAAAGTATCCTGGATGTACCCTTGTAATATTAGTTATCACTGGTTATCACGGGTTTAGATTCTAGACTTTAATCCTTTATCCTGAAGAACCCTTTGCGTTTTATGGGACAAAAAGCATCTTAGATGTAATCTCGTTATATTAGTTATCACTATATCAAGTTTCGTCAAGATTGGTTCAGTACTTTCAGAGTGATGCGTGTTCACAGAGACAGACAAAAATTGTAAAAAAATATTTTTGGCTGCTATATCGATAACATAGTCTGATTAAAATTTTCAAAAAATATTTAATGTACTGATTTCGATTTGTTACAGTTTTATTATAGTATAGATTCAGCTACAACAATATACCAATGGATGCTTGGGTTGTTATTCTTAGGCTTGTATAACAGTTACTCTTTTGAAAGTTCAAATTGATTCAAATTGGTTATCTAAGGTCCCGTCCACGTTTTTATTCAACGAACATTGATTTTTCACAGGCGAAGAACTGAGGATATCAGCCATTGTCGAAGCATATCCTTCGGTTGGTGTAACATGGTACCGAAACGGTGTTCGTCTCCGGCAGAGCCGACGAGCGGTCATGACCCTCGATCGAGACGGACAGATCGAGCTGGCTCTAGCGGCTGTGACTCATCGCGACTCTGGAGTGTATACTTGTACTGCTTCGAATGAAGTAGGGCGAGCTTCTACTTCTGGAAAAGTAGAAGTCGTTGGTGAAGAGAGTGCGGCGGAGATGAAACCACCGCCCCTTGTCATCAGTCCCGACGTACCGTGAGTAAAATTAAATTGAATTTCATAATTTTGTAGTACTCCTATTGTTGTTTATCTATTCTCGTAAGAATCATAATGTAACCCTATGGCTGTCCTCTTTTGTTATATATACTTTTATGTACACATTAGGGAATCCTCATTTAGTTCTTCTACTTCTAGTTCTTAGTAAGTTTATCATGATAGTACTGAGTAGGTTCCAGAAATATAAAAAAAAATTCGTGCTCATTTGTAGCATTTAATTTTAAAATTAACCCAGTATAGTCAAAGTTTGAAATGGAAAGAACTCGAGAAAAGTTATGTCAGTACCTTGGAATGTTTTAAGTCATGAGTTGATGAACGGATTATATCGAGACATGAATATTCTTGTAGCAAATTTAACGCTCCATAAAAAATGTCTCGTAATTTTTTGCTAACTCGACTTGTCCAAAAGTTATACATTCCGGAGTTTGCTTGGTTACTGGCTTATATTTGTATGTCTTCAATTCAACTGGGGGATACTGACCGGCAACTTAGATCAGCGTAAATTTGAACGCAATATTAAACAAAAGATAATACACTAACAAGAGGGTAATAAATAAATAATTAAAACTTCAAAGAAAACTCACACCTCTGTAAAAGTGCTAGTGAACTTCAAATTTCATATGAATGTTTTGCTTTCAAGATACTCCAAAGAGCCAATGTTTATTCGTAAGCCGCGATCCAGTGAAGCGAAAGAGGGTGATACCGTCATCATTCAGTGCGAAGTCATCGGAGACCCGAAACCTGATGTCTACTGGCTTCGGGACTTCTTGAAGGTATGTATTTATTAATTTAATAATATAAACTCTCTGAGTATCCGTATCAAAGATCCTTGTATTTATTTATGTACATTTATGGATAATGCAACAATCAATGTTTCGATGAATAATATAAAAACAACTAACGTTTTTTTTCAATTGTATTACAGAATTATAAAATTATGCGATTATGTACAATTATAGAAATTTAAAAACATGTAATGCGTAACATTAGATATATAAATACTAATAGTGTGCCTAATGAGGTTTGTCATCAGCAGAACCTTCTTACTCCATCATATAATTACCTCATTACTCACACGGGATTATGAGGAACTAATGAAACAATTATTTAAAATACTATTATAAAGATTTAGTTTTACATCACATTTAATATACATTTCTATTGCAATTAAGATTTTGTGACTATAAAAAAATAAACGCTTGTTTGTTCCGCAATAAATTATGGAACTGTTTACGTAATACGTTTATGGTCTAAGATCTTATTAAAAAAGACTTCGTCTATCTTCGAAATTACTAATAATTTGAAATATCGTATGGTAAACAATAGGTTGATAAGTATGTCTTTAATAAAAAATAAAGAGTGAGTTTAAATCTTGCCAAATTTCATACAGACAAAGTCGCGGGTAACAGCTAGTCTAAAATAGAATAACCTTAATTACTTTTTATAAGGTTCGCTGTCTACCAGTCAAAGTAGGAGATAGTACTGCGGTCGAAGCCACGGTTAACAGCTAGTATAAATTAAAATTGCTGAGATTACTTTATATGAGGTCAGCTATCTGCCGGTGAAAGTCTCGTAAAGATTGGTCTAACCCTTTTAGAGATAGACCTACGGGCGAAGCCACAGTTAACAGCTAGTCTAAATTAAAATAGATTAAATTACCTGTTATGATGTTCGCTATTTGTTGGTGAAAGTTTCGTGAAAATTGGTCCAGCCGTTTTGACGATAGCATTGCCGACAAAACCGTGGTTAACACCTAGTCTAATTTAGAGTAGCCTGTATCACCCGTTGTAATTTTATCTATCTGCCAGTAAAATTCCTGTCAAAATTACTCTAGCCGTTTCGGAGATTACTCGGAACAAACAGAGAGACAGACAGACCGACAAAAATTTTTGTTATCAAAAGCGTATATACTTTCATACCCAATCAGTCATTTTATTTTATTTTGATATTAAATACAGACACTTCATTGTTCACTACAGAAGATATAGAATATAATATAATGTTTTATCCTGTTGGTATAACTTACACTAAATTAAATGATGTAACATTAAATATTGACAATTATGTCACTAACTTCGTGCAACATACATTTTGATTATTTTCATTGGCCAAAAAATAAAGGGCAATAGCGTAGTCAGTTCGCGAAAAAAAAATAGTCCGGTGAAGCTGTAAAGGCCAAAAAATAAAGGCCAATAGCGTAGTCAGTTCGAGAAAAAAATATTTTCACTGAATACATTTAACGTAACATTTTGTCCATCAAGTTATGGCATTGAAGCGATGATGGCTTAGTTGATAGCGTGTTCGGATACTGCGTAGATGGACGTGGGTTCCAATTCTAGTAACTGAGACGGAGCTTTCGGTGAAGAAAAACCTCGTGGTGAAATCATGCCATGGTATCTTCTACCTCCACCTGGATAGCTACCACTCTCGAGTTATATATCTAGCACCAAGCACCCGTTTGTGAGTTCTGCACATAAGTGCAGTACCTTATGTATTTACCACCTTAGGTCATATTGTTATCTTCTATACATATAATAAAAATGAAGTGTCTGTATGTAACAGCGAAATAATTTTTTTAACTGATTGGGTATGAACGTATACACGTGTCTGATAACAAAACGAAACTTCCATTGGCAGATAGCTGATTTTATAAAAAGTAATTCAAGCAATTTTAGTTTATACTAGCTGGTAACAGTGGTTTCGCTCGCAGTACTATCTCCAAAACGGTTAAAAAGATCTTCACGAGACTTTCACTGACAAATAACTGACCTCATAAAAAATAATTTAGGCAATTTTAGTTTATACTAGCTATTAACCGTGGTTTTGCCCGCAGTGCTATCTCCGTTACCAATCTTTACGAGACTTTTTCTGGCAGACTTTATAAAAGTAATTTAGGTAATTCTTGTTTATAATAACTGTTAACCGTGTTTTCACCTACAAAACTCCTAGACAGATGTTCACGGGACTGTCATTGGCAGACAGGAAACCTTATAAATAGTAACTGAGGTTATTCTATTTTAGACTAGCTGTTACCCACGACTTCGTCCGTATAAAATGTACCAAAAATATGTTGTTCACTGTAAACATTTGCGTATTTACCGCGTTTTACTATATAACATTTTATATCTTGATTTATATATATGCAAAATTCAAGACGTTACCACATTCATTGTTTTCAAGTTAATATAGTAATAATAATTAGTAATTTTGAAGATAGAAGAGGTATTTCTAATAAGATATTAGGTCTTTTTGAAGTGTTTCTCGGCTCCATGCAGGGAACTGTTAAGCGGCTATCGCCGCTCCCCGTGGTCTACATGGGGGATTTGAATGCTAAATCGAGGACCTGGGGAGCGGGAGCCACGGACCTGAGGGGCATGACCGTTGAGGAGTAGGCAGCTGAAGTGATGCTGTCCCTCCTCAACCAGAGGAATGTCCACACGTGCGTGCCAGACCCCTTGCCTGTGGTAGACGTCTCGTTTTCCTGTCGCACGTCGTGTCCGGGGTTGGAGGGTACTTGAGGTGGTGGAGACCCTATCGGACCATCGATATATCAGGTTCGAGGTCTCCACCTCCCAAGCCGGGACTGACAACCGCCCCCGGAGAGGTGCGAAGTTACCCTGCTGGGCGGTGAGCCAACTCAACCGTGAACTAGCGGAAGAGGTGGCCATCGTCCAATCGTGGGCCATGCTCCCTCCTCAGGATGATGTCGACACGTTCGCAGCCCGCCTCCGTGGTGCTCTCACGGAGGTTTGCGACGCGTCGATGCCGCGGAATGTGCACCGTCCAGACAAACGGGCGGTGTACTGCTAGTCGCCGGAGATCGTCGATCCGCGGCCCGGCGGCTGTTCGGGTGCAGCCGTCGACGGCGGCACCGGGACCCCGAGGTAGAGGCCCGGCTGTATGGCAGCTACAGGGAGTGTAGGAAGATCCTGCAGGCTGCCATCAGCCGGGCGAAGGAAGCGGCATGGGAGGAATGCTGCAAACGTTGGAGGGGGATCCCTGGGGGCGCACGTATCGGCTCGTATGCAACAAGTTACGACCCACGGGGGCCCCAGGGGCCCCCGGTGACGGAGACCCTCCAGCCGGAGGTGGTGGCGAGGGTCGCGGGAGAATTATTCCCTGGCCCTCCGCCGCTACTGCCTCCGTGCCTCCGCGGGTGGAAGTTGAGAAGGTGCCTGGCAGTCCTCCCCCAATTGCGGAGGAGGAGATGAAGAGAGCTGTCGAGCGCCTCCTCAACCGGCGGAGAGCGCCTGGCCCTGAAGGGGTTCCAGGTCGAGTGCTCGGCCTTGCACTGGTCCATCTTGGGGGGTGGCTTCGGGTACTGTTCTACCGGTGTTTGGCATTCGGGCAGTTCCCGAAGCTCTGGAAGCTTGGGCGGCTCTGTCTGTTAACAAAGGAGGGCCGTTCTCTGGACTGTGCGTCCGGGTATCGGCCTCTCGTTCTGCTGGACGACTCTGGGAAGGCGCTGGAGAGGGTTGTCGCCCCGGGTCGTCCAGCATCTGGAGGGAGTGGGGCCGAACATATCGGACGCGCAGTTTGGCTTCCGAGCAGGGCATTCCACAGTGGACGCCCTGTGCCTCCTAAAGTCTCTGTCAACGGAGGCGACCTCCCAAGGGAAGATGGTCTTCTCGGTGTCCTTAGACATCGCCAATGCCTTCAACAGCCTGCCACATGGGGTCATACGGGAGGCATTCCGATATTATGGAGTGCCCCCGTACCTGCGGCGGCTGTTGGAGGCGTACCTGGAAGACAGGGAGGTCGCCTACGTCGACAGCGACGGGCGAATGGTCCGGCGTGCTACAAGGCGGGGGGTTCCACAGGGATCGGTCCTGGGGCCACTCTTGTGGAACTTGGGCTACGACTGGATGCTCTGCGGCGCGCTCCCTCCTGGAGCGCGCCTAGTTTGCTACGCTGACGACACCCTAGTCGTAGCCCGGGATGAGGAATGGAGGGAGGTGGAACGCCTGACCACGATGGCCATAACCATTGTGGTCAAGCGCATAAGAAGGTTGGGCCTCAGGGTGGCCTTCAAGAAGACCGAGGCCATACTCTTTCATGGGCCTCGGCGGGGGCCACCACCTGGGGCCCACATCATGGTGGAGGGCGCCCGGATAGGGTGGATGCCCACATGAGGTACTTGGGCCTCACCCTGGACGGGTGCTGGTGGTTCGAGCCCCACTTTGCGGGGCTCGGGCCGCGAATTACTAGGGCGGCGGTGGCTCCCTAATATTAGGGGGCCGGGTTCTGGGTACCATCGACTCTTCATGGGAGTCGTGCGGGCGATGACCGCCTACGGGGCACCGGTCTGGGCTGATGCCATCGGTGTCATCGGCGGCGGCCTTTACGCTCGCCGGCTCCCTTTCCTGGGAGCTGGAGGCTGGGGTGCTCGCCGCCGTGAATTCGTACCTAGGAGGCGCAGTGGGGAGCCTCCGGCTCCCAGGGAGATAAAAGTTAAAAGGCGGGAGTTGTAGGAGAGGGCAGTGGAGAGGTGGATGCAGGATCTGGCGGACGCGTGCTATGGAACGTACACCGTTGACTCCGTCCGCCCGGTTCTGCGGAAGTGGATTAGTCGCGAGTGGGGCTCCCTGACGTTCAGGCTGGTGCAGGTGCTGACCGGACACGATTGTTTCGGGTGGTACCTGCACCGGATCGCTCGCAGGGAGCCGACCGTCGCCTGCCACGAGTGCAGTGCTGAGGAGGATACTGCGTAGCACACTCTGTCTGAGTGTGTTGCGTGGGAGGTGGAACGTCGCACCCTGGCGGCGGCGGTAGGAGAAGATTTGTCGCTGACGAGCGTGGTTTTGTTCATGCTAACGGAGGACCGGCAGGAGGAGACGGCGCTTTGCCCAACTCCTCCAGCCACCATAGCCGGACATGAGGGGATGTAGTCGGGCGGCTCATCCCTTCATTGCACAGGTCCGGCGGACGAGAGGAGGCAGCTGGTGTGTGCCCAGTCTGCCTCTCTATATGCACCATCCGCCGGTCGGACGGGTGGGGGGGCGGCTATCTAAGGGGAATAGCCTAGAACGATCCCTTGGCGCCCCAACACTACGGTCTGTCGGTACACCGTGGGGTTTTAGTTCGTGCAACTCGGACATAACCCACCCTCTCCCCCGGGAGGATGGGTATCTATAAGGGATGTCTAATGTCTAAAAACGGTCTAATAAAGTTTATGGTCATAAACTTATTGACAATATTGGCACATTATATCATTATCTATTTTTAAGTCATTTTTTCATTAGTTCTTTGTATAGTGTAAGTGAGCACTATGGTAGTTATATGGTTGGTTAATGTTCCAAATATGTTGGTTATGATAATCCTCATTAATTGCACTGTTAGTATTTATATATCTAATGTACACGTTGCATGTTAGCGTCAGTAGCGTGTTTGTCGTACTTACAATAGTTTTTAAAGAACATTTCTATAATTCTACATAGTTTCATATAATTTAATAATTCTTTAATACAATAAAAAAAAACGCGTGCAGAGCTGCGGGTACAGCTAGTTTAATATAAGATGTGATTGTGGTAAACCGCCAAAACCTACTAGTATAGAAAAAAACGGTTTCCGTGTTTGTTAGCAGCTCGCACTATTTACACCAAACTTCTAACCTAAACTACCGTAGCTTAAAATACCGTAGATAATATATAACATAAATCTGTAATCAATAAATAAGTGAATAAAAACAATCATAAAGGAAAGCTAACTACCCTATAAAATTATAAAAGAATGCAACGCTATACGAAAATGCAGCTATCGTAAATGTAACAAGAGGACGGAAAGAATAAAAGCATAATAACAGAACATAACGAGGATGACATAAAGAATAAAAATTAAAAACTATGATAATCACCTTAACCTAATAAAGGTCTCTGCTTACCCACAGCAGAGGAAACCCACGGAGTGGGCGATAATTATTTCCAGTCACAAAAAAAAAACCTAAACTGGCACGTTGCTAATGAATGATGATATATGATACCTGAACACTCATCGACGTATGTTCACGTTATAACAATGACAAATGAAACAATTTTTAGTACTCTGCCAGACCATTTATTTAAACATTATTTGGGGGTCATTTAAGTATTGCGTAACAAGAATTTGTAGACAAACTGATTCTTGAATTGTAGCTGTAACGCCTGTAACATCACAATATCTTTAATACTTCAAATATACAGGTATATGTATACACACAAATGTTGTTTAACAGTCCAAATCATGTTTAATGTTTACTAAATTCTTTAAAAATCTATTTTACCCATTTCGAATTACCTCAGTAGCAAGTACTGTCACATAGATGTCACTGTTGCGAGTAATTGTTACTTTGTAGAAGAAATAAGGTTGACACACTTCATATCATTGGATTATTGTTTGTTGCCCTAGCCGGACTATTATCGAGACGCTACGCACTTCAAGCGTATAGGAGAAGGCCCTGAATATCGATTCGAAATACCTCATGCGAAACTAGACTATACTGGAGCGTACTCGGTGGTCGCGCGCAACGTTCACGGCGAAGCTAAGGCCATCATATCACTCCAGATAAAAGCTAAAGGTAAAATAATCTTTTACGTATCATGTACGAACCGTCGTGTTTCCTCCTCCCTTCTTCTTGAATCCCGCTTCAGTAGAGTTAGCAAAACACGTATTCTTCTTATTGTAAATAGATTTGACTTTTAACCTTTCAACCGGCTGCATCCCTGACGTTACTACTTGCCTTAGGTCTTCTTGTTTATATTTAGCCGACGTTGTCTAAACAACCATTATAATCATCTTTAAAACCTGCCTCTGTCGCCTTACCAATACAGGCATACAAGCTTATTCGTTCTAAATTTTAAATTGATATTAATTTGTAAAAAAAATTTTCAATTATGTTGGTGTCCTACAGATATCATTTAGAATCAGCAATATAAAGGGAGAGAGGAGTGATCGCAATTTAATACAATATATTACTCTTTCCCTTGACGTGCTGCATAAGCATTATATTAAAAGTCACCAAAATTTGTCAGTCGTGATGCAATCGAGTCGTGCTAATTTCAAAATGCTTTAGATGTAAGTCAGAGAGTCGTAATTTCAAAGTCAGTTAAATATCTTAAGACGAATTTATTAATTGAATTATTTTTACGTGACGGTCCAAAAATGAATGACCACGTGGTACCTACGCAGTATGACAACGGCGGTTACTATTTCTGTTGAGTTGCAGCTTACGACCATTAATGTGTAGTAATTTTAAAGGACTACTCTAAAGAACTCAACTGTTGAGCATCCAACTGTAAATTAAGTAATTGACAACATTTGTTATAGTAAAATCAATATAATTAATTTGTTTGTCGATAAGAATCAGCATATTGAGCTATGCACTGAGGCGCGAAGTAGCATTATGACAAACTTTTTAACGATCTTCTTGCTCAAGTGTAAAATCTACTTTAATGAGTTTGTTACTATTGTACACTTCTCCAATAATCTGACACTAATAAAATGTTCTTCTAAATTGATATTTTGTGTAGATAAAAAGAAAACCATTCAATAATCTCAATTTAAAAAATGGTCAATAAAATAGAATTAAAAATAAGCTCATAAAAAATTAAGGAATTGCTTATTGAATAAGCGATCCACTAAAGCTCGATTTTTCACATGAATCGATTTCACAGATTAGGAAATAGATCCATTAGGATCGATTTAAAAACCTTTTATTTTTTGTAAATAATTGTCATACTTAGTTCAGACACCGCATCGATTGATGCAGATTACAATTCTGTAACGATTCGCAGATTTCTATGAAAGAAAACACTATGTTGATACTATAGTATGGTAGTAGGATTTTTTTTAATATTCACCTGATTTTTTTTTATGTCATAAGAGGCAAACAAACAGGCGGTTCACCTGATGTTAAGTGATCACCGCCGTTCATAGACACTAGCAACACCAAGGGAATCGCAAATGCGTTACCAGCCTGTGATTGGGGGAGGGGGAAGGGAGGCGGGCCTCCGGTGCTCTCACTGACCGAACGAAGCGCAACAATGCAATCACTGTTACTTCACGTCGGTGTTTCTGTGGGTGGGGTGGTACTGCCCTGGGCGAGCCGACCCATTCATGCTGAAATCAATAATAGCTTCAGCGTGGCTCTACCACCTGATTTTCTCAAAAATTGGAAATCTATCGACAAGACCTTACAGATGCATTCGACAGCTACACTCAGGAAACAGGTCTCCTGTAAAAGTCTATCGTGTTATTATTGCAGACCACATAAAAAAACCTCTATTTACAGATCCAAATTCAAGTGATGAGACGCATAACATTAGATATGGGTAAGCATATTTCTAATTATTTTTAACTAGCGATGCCCGCGAATATCGTTCCGCCTTAAGCATATTAAAATATGTGCTTTTTTTGCCTTTTCACCTGACAATAACAAACACAAAAAAAAGAATTAGCAAAATCGGTTCAGCTGTTCTCGAGATTTGCGGTTAGCAACACATTCAGCAATTCTTCTTCATATTATAGATTTCATGCAAAGATATAATAATCATCTTTTAGACATTTACCTAGTATAAATTTTCAAGGTTTCTTCCAAGTTCCGCACATGGATAATGGACATTCATTCTGAATGTGATAATAAAATACTTTTCTTGCTATCTGTTATGGCTAACTTTAGTTTAAGACTGGTTTTACGGATTTTAAGGCCAGGTCCCAAGCTCAGAAGGCTCAGCCCGCTCAAACGATCTCCACACCTACCTCATTCCAGCTTGCCGGTATAAACTTGATCGCCTAATTTGTTGTACAGCAAATCATTGCGTTTAGCGATATAATTAACGGCAGCAAAGACCTCAGTCTTTTAAACGCGATTTCGATTTTCCCGTCCTTGGCGACCATACTGCAATTGAAAAATATAAGCACAAACCCTTTTAGGTGACTTTTAAATACAAGTACGCCATATATATCAACTTATTTTAATAAACAAGTAATGAATATTTTTAGCTAGTCTGTTGGAAATCCTCGCGACCTGTCTTGGTGAATTGTTTTTCTCCGATAGCGAAATATTGCGATCTGGTAGTAAAAATATATGTACAAGTTATTAAACTACGTTAAGAGTGGTACCACAGCATATTCTTATTACAATTCAGAGATACACACTAATATAATACGTGTGTTAAGTAACTCTGTTTAATACTAGTGCCTGGACGATCGAGTCTAGCTCGGTTCTTTAAAATGCGTTTTTAAATTAAAATAAATTGTTAAGTTTGCCTCACAAAACTAGCACTTTTCACCAAAAAAATATGTTAGAAAAAGATATGTCTTGTCCCTCGAATTCGAACAGGGGTTAGATGTATTTTCGAAGTAGCAGATTTCTATCTGAGCTATTTTTGCTTTGAAAGTGGCTTCAAAATTCACCTTTTTTTTAACTTTATTTTTGGCAATCAATCTTTCCGATTATTACTGCCATTATCACGTAGTCAATAATATCACAAGCTTCGTGTGATCATTCCAATATTAAGCATCGTATGAAACCATATTCTAACAAGATGGTGGATCCCTTGCTAGAACCTTCCAGGGAGTTTTTGTGGCATCTCAGAATTTCATGCTCCGTGTTATTATTTTCCATTCACTTCACTTATGCATAATAAACTAACTATATTACGTAAAACACCACCAAATTTACACAATATATAGTCAAATAACACAAGATTATGAATAAAATATAAAATCCACTACATGACAGACTAAAATCCCGCCAAAAACTCAAAATTCACCTTTATATTCTAGCTATATTTTTTCATTGCTTGAAAACTCAAAAAAGTTTTCTATCAATTAAATCTAGCTAGATCGATTTTTCGTCCCCGCAACTAACCACATACTAAGTTCCACGGAAATCACTGACGCCGTTTCTGAGATCCTGAATATATAACAATATACAAGAGTTGCTCATTTCATTTCATTCATGCACTTTTCCCTAGTAGGTAAAGTGATTCAGTAGAAAAGTTTAGGTACATAATCTCTTAAGGTTTTTTATTATCAGGGCGAGACAACGTCTGCCGGGTCAGCTAGTAGCAAATAAAGATAACAATCGCTTTTAGAGAACTTATTCGTAATTAGTATATTAGTAATCATTTAATCCACACACATAAATTAAATTACAGAGTCCATCACACTGAATTACGTAACAGGTAATCGATTTTGGTAAGACTTTTTACTGACCGATGGAGAACTTTTACGAGTATTATTTTAGGCTATTTATTATTACGTTCTTCCATAAGACTTATTTAGTAATGATTAAATAATAGACTTAACTTCCGATCGGTAGAGTTTAAGGATTAAGTGGTAATAATCCCATTATAATAAAAAAGAATCCAGACAGAAAGAAAATAAATACAAACAAAACGAAGTAGAAAGCCTCAACTGGTATATTTACAAGCTAAAATGCAAAGCTAGATGGGGCGCTACTTGGTTGCCGACCGCTTTATCGCTTAATCGATCGACCAATAACAGCTCGGGAATTTAACGCTACTTTACCATTGGTGGATTCAAATTCGCATTAGATGTGCGTCGAATTGCATTACGTTTTTTTAAATTGTAGTTTGTTTTAGCGTTAAAGAATGATTTATTTCCAGCCGCGTGGAGGTTATTCCGAGGTTTGAGAGGAATCTAACAGATCTATTGTCGTATGATGGCGATGCTGTAGAATTCGAGTGTCATGTTTCGGGTAACCCTGAACCAGACATTAGGTGGTTCCACTACACAGAGGTGAGTTACTTAAAAACCTTTTTCTAATTCATTAGTGTGTTTATCTATAATTTCTGATCTAGAATAATATTGACATTGTTTACGTGAAGCTGCGTATTTTTTACCGTTTCTTTATTTTATCGCAGCTGATAAGAGACTGTCCAGATTTCGAATCTCAATATGAAGATGGTACCGCTCGGTTGAAGATCAAACAAGTTGCTTCCGAAGACGAAGGCACTTACACCTGTGAGGCTTCGAATTGCCTTGGAAAGGCAACATCCAGTGCCTGCCTAGTTGTTTACCGTAAGCAATAATGATATTGTGTTCAGCGTGCGTTTTGTGAGAGTGGCAACATAGTAGAATGGTCAACCGCCGTAACAAGTTTGTCATACGTACTTCTACCACAAAGCTAGTGATAGTACATGTGTTACGCTATATAACATGTGTTTTTTTTTGGAACTGACTACGCTATTGACGTAGCAAGGTCTTAACAGCTTCACCGGACTACTAAGGCGAGCGCTTGCGACACTCAGCTGTTGTCATAGTGATGTAAGATTTAGTGTCACTGTATCGCGCAAGCAGCGTAATCAAGGGCTCCACGCCGAGAGAACGGGCCTAGGCTTGAGCCGCTGCCGAGGGGAGCCTAGTCTGGTGTGCGGGAGCGAAATTTACCTTTAAACCACGGTGGTATGATCTGTGGTCACGATAGCAGATGTGTTATGTTGAAAGCAGTCCACAAGCTGTAGTCCGGTGAAGCTATTAAGAATGTTTAATGAAATGATGACATCATAACGAAGCCATTTTAATTTGCGTCTGGTTAGATTGCTAGTATATAATCAAGCACCTATTAATGTGATTTACAAACTAAATTTGAGACTGGCTCATTTTTAATTTTAATATATAGTTTGTTATATCTTATAACAATGTCAATTCCATACAATCATGTGAAACTGGTCAAACGATAACCCGTCAAGTACAAAATACACAATATGGAATACACTACTGCTATTTAAAATTATTTAGATTCTTGATTAGATGACAAAATACGGTTTTGTGGTTATTATGATAAGGGTGATAGAAGTTAGTTTTCTGTAGGTGTACTGTCGATGGTTAATTTGAATAATGTTATAGCACCCGGTGATCCAAACACGCTAAGCCAACGACTCCGTCGACCTCCAGCACTGTTGTCGGCCGCATCTACACCCCGTTCCACACCAAGGAGTACCCCGATTAGATCTGTTTCTAGAACTCCTGGTAAGTCATAAAGACGTGTGAATCTTCAGTTTAGCCAACTTGTTTGCATTATTGTATAAACCCTTATTATATATTATTATGTATAATAAAGTGAGCAATAAATCAGCACTCGCTCATTTTAACATTTATATTAGAGAATTTATAGAAATAAAATGTTGAAAGTCATATAAGCATTTAGAATGACTTGATTTAATGTTTCTTCATTTGCCAAACTGATACAACTAGTGGGCGCCCAGTGGTCGACATTCGATCATAGTTAATTGATTTTTTAAAGTTTGAACTTTATTAGAGGTCTTTTGTCAAAAGGTATATTCTATAATCAAAGGTTTTCATCATGACTACTCAGTTATTTGCCATTTGCCATGATCTTTATTATATAATCATTAAAAGAAATCTATGTGTAAATGAAAATTAATTATAAATTGGAAACAATAACCACGTGGTAAAGCTCAAATTTTAACCAAGCATAACTTTACGAAAATATAGAAATTTATCGCAACCCATGATATAATTTTCATTTAATTTTACACGAAACCATGGGGTGGTGGTATTTCTGGGTGATATTGAATTAAATGTAGTCTGTTCATTATGAGAAATAGTGATATGCCCAGTATCATCGTTTGGAAAAGTAATTGATGCACAATACAATCAAATGGTGAATCCAAGACAAAGACGTTTTTAATACTACCATTAGCTTTTGAAAATAAATTCTTCTTTGTTGATACATGAGGTAGAATTGCAACATTGTAACCGCGGAGGTCTAAGTGATGGATTACTTTTATGAACAAAATTCTTATTTTGATTATACTACGTATTATTTGGCTCATTTTTTTATTAAATCATCATTCGAAGTGAGTTAACCATAAAAAAATAATAAACACAATAATAGTTATATATTATAATATAATTGTTGAATGTAGGATGAAAAATGGTAATTAGAACGTAAGAGTTAAAAAATACATATAGTCGAGCATATCAACCTCCTTCCTTCACAACCTTTTTTGAACTTCGTAATTATTGACGGCTGTCAAAATGTCCTTTTACTTACATGTGTGTATATGTTATGTAAAATTCGAGTAGTAGGTGAGTAGTGCATATTTTAATTAATTTAATGTACTTCTAATGCATTTTATAAAAAATAAATAGCTTTCTGCACTTCTTCGCCATATAAAATTTAACTATGCCAAATTTCAAGTTCACCCGTTGGCGGCAAATAGGTTAAAAAGGGGTGCATTTTTTTGGCTTCACGTATTAATATATAGATAAGGATCCTAAAACGAATCGAACAAAATCAAATTTACCAGAGACAGATCAGAGAAATTATCTAATGAAACGTTGAGTTCAAGTTTTTTAATTTTGGTTTACGGTACCATGTAGTTATTTTACAATTTTTCAACGTTTGTTATCGCTCTTTATATTCTTACGATTTATATAATAGGACCAGATACGAGACGTACATTGAGCCCGTTACGAAGAATGGCCCCATCATTCTACACGTATCCATTCAATAAGGTGGCCGAGGAGGGCGAAGAAGTTACTTTCCAATGCGCCGTTAAAGGTCTGCCCGTACCATGGACAACGTGGGACAAAGACGGAGTAATTCTCACACCGTCTGCACGCATAACTATCAAAGAAAAAGATGAAATGAGAATTATTGTCATCGAAGAAGTCAACATAGAAGACGTGGGTATATACAGGATAACGATAGAGAATGAGTTTGGAAGGGCGGAGGCGTCGGCCAGACTGGAAGTGATCACGCATAAAGGGAAATTTTATGGGGGATTGCGAGCATATAGTGCTTCTCCGAGGCGAACAATGACATACAGACGGTCTTCGATTCCGAGGCAAGACTGATTGGTTGGGCGGTGATAATTTAATGTGAGTATGCATTCTAAATACGTTGATATGTCTGAGCGTTTATATGGCGGTATGTATTAATAATACCAATGGTATATTTAATCGTTTATTATATATATAGTTTTTGGTGATGGAACTTAAATATAATGATTTTATTATGAAGCCGCTACTGGAGACGATTTAACCCTGAAACAGTTTTTAAAAATTATCATTTTTTCATTATTATTTTCGAAAAAATATTTGAAGGATGATATTTTTAAAAATGTTTTTGCGCCTAATTACCTTAGGTTACCTCTTAATAAAAAATTGAGCCTTCACGGGACGCCCGGCAGAAGTGAAACATCGAAATTATTCGAATCGAACAAATCTCAAATTACACTATAGGTATGCGAGCTCAGTGCGGCAAGAGAAATTGCCCACAGTCGTTTGCGCATACATCGCGTTGCCACGTTTCACACAGTCGCCACACCAACAATCAGGTTTACCCACATCTATAGATGTTTCACATAAATAAATATAATTAAATTCCACCACCAAGTGGAAAATGGGGATTTACTTGCCGTGATCTTATGCATTGGTAAATAATGTATAAATATAGTTAACACATTTACACCATTTACATTACTTAGGTCGTATTAATATACTCATCTCCATCTAATACCCATGAAACCACCATGCTGTGTTAATGTTATAGATGTACAATATAATATATAAATGTAGGGATACATACTGCAATAACTTAATTTGTATGGAGAAAGTATTTTTTGAATATATGACAGAAAATAGCAAAGCTAACAAAAGTAATATTGCGAATTGTTTATTACTAAGAAAAACTTAGCGAGCTACATTCTGCCTTGCGATTATAATTTAAGAAAGGGTGATTCGCACTCGTCCGTATTTTGATTGAACGTCTGATGTGAATCTGTTGCAGTAAGAATATGCTATGTATTTAATTTAATAATATGTTTATTGCAGGATACGACGAGAAGAAACAACGATCGTAACGAGACACTAATATAACCTGTTTATTTCTTTATTTGTGCATTTTCTTTATTATTTTATGCCAGTAATTTATGTTTTAATAGGCGAGTACTTAAAATGTTAAGTTTCTGTTTTCTTTTCATTAGCTTATGTATTTATTGATAATCGTTTCACATGACGCGGACAACAGTTAAACCTCTTAAATTATACAGCAAGTTTAAATTACCCCTGTAATTGTTAATGGATGTTAATATGTCATAAAACTTGACACGATATAGTATAAAATAAAAAACTTGAGAGGTGTCAGGGGACACCCGGATGGAACGAAGTTCCTTTCGATTAATTAGTGAAGGAATTGTAATAAAATTGTATTTTTTTTAAGTTATAATAATATTTTTTTTATTATTAACAAATATAATGTTATATAAACTTAATCAGTAAGCTCAATTTTCGTCAATGTTTGGGATCATTATTATTATTATTTTTTATTACTTACAAAAAACCTGTATACACTCAACAAAAATAATCGTCGCGACACACTGTTCAATGCGAAATAGAAATGAAAATATCTGGCTTGCTTTCTATAAGAGAGAGAGAGACAGACAGAGAAACATGCGACACCGCACAGCTTACAATAGCTTACTATAGCAAAAAGTGTCGTGACAACTTTTCGTAAGATTTTTTTCCGTCTAGCCCCCTTTCACAACGCGCGATAAGGAACTTCGTTCCAATATATATTTAACAATATATACCATGTGAAAAGTTAAAATCCATACATAATAAAGTAACAAATAGCCATCAAGTCGTTTATATATTATTTGCATTTCGTTATGCACTATAATAGCATATTACATAACGTCTCCATGTGAAACGATCCACGATTCCTAATAACAACGAAATATTATAACTACTAAAATAGCAGACAACTAACTGTATTTATTATTTGAAATAAGTTATGAACCGTTTGTAATATGTACTTATCCTTACTTGGGTATTCTCAAATAAATTTTATAAACAGTTTTGTCTTTAGTTTCATTTGGTACAGTGCGACTAGGGTTGCCAACCGTACTATAGTATATAATATTGTACTATAATTCGGGTCGGCGTACTATATACTGTTGAAGAAATATATAGTACGCAAAAATACTATATTTTCAACACCGAAAGAAATGTAACAAACAAATATTCATTTTTATAAATAATTAACACGCCTTTCGATAAAATTTTGAATGAGGCGAGTTCGCGTAAGCGAATTCCGGACTCTGAACGCATCTGCAATCTTTTGTCTTTGACTCCCATCTCTGTTCTCAATAGTAACTGGAGGCACTGGCAGCACCTTAAAGTTGTCAATATCAATCTAAAAATTGAATGCAATAAAATATGACACTTGTATTTCAGCCAAACTTTGTTAAAAAATGCAAAAAGTGCAATGAAATATAGATTTCGTGAAAATAAATATGTAATAAATATTTCTTTGTCTGTTTTTTTTCTATAGCATACTATATTTTCTAAAAATGTACTGTATTTTTTTATAACCTATTTTGAAAAATACTATATTTCGCTGAAAAAATGTTGGCAACCCTAAATGCGACAAACTCATTTTACTCTATAATTATTAGTTACTAACCTGTTATTTTAGTTTTAGACTTTAAAATGCGTGATTTTTATTTAGAAGGAGCTGACCCGTACAACGTCGCCTGCACCATATCGGTTATTAAGGGCTTAAATTGTCTTTTTAAACACAAAAAATCTTAATAAACCTAAAAGCCGATTGCAGCGATATCTATCGCTTCCAATTATAAATCCAAACTATTCAGGGACTTACTCAAACATATACCCTGTTGGTACCAAGGATTCCCCGAATACAAAACGATAAAAATATGAAACATAGCTTTAATGTTTAGCAAACCTACCTTCCATATACAGCACAAAGAAAATTTACCAAAATCCCGCAATAATTTCATTGATTACATTTTTTTTACTGTCATCTGTTATTCTGGCGAATCCTTTACTTTCGAACTGACTGCGCTATCGACCTAGCAAGGTCTTAACAGCTTCACCGGGCTATTTAGAGAATTCCTTGCGTTTTATGGGACACTAACTATCCTAGATGTAACTTTGTAATATTTGTTATCACTGTGTCAAGTTTCGTCAAAATCGGTTCAGTACTTTCAGAGTAATGCCGGTTCACAGGGACAGACAGACAGACAGACAAAAATTGTAAAAGGATTATTTTTGGGTTCTATATCAATAACAGAGTCTACACCGATTATAATTTTGAATAAATATCTAATGTACAGATTTGACCTTATTAAAGCTTTATTAGAACAGTAGATGAAAGTGGGCAGCTAGAGTATCTTGATATTTCTAAGTATAATGTTTTCACTGTCAAAAATGACAGAGAATTAATCGCTTTTAAGATTTAACTTACGCTTCTTATAACAGTCATATCTTAATGTCACTGATGTCTAGTTAAAAATGTAGCGATTTTTAAAAAATATAGTAAATTAGATTGCTTCTAGTAGTTGTAACGAAAGTATATAGGGGAGAGTAGGGTAATTGACAACGGCGGATAATTGGGAACAGTTAGATAAATAGTACATCTCCCCGTACTACACTGTCGCGAATCTATTCTACGGCTGAATGCAAAGCCATTCATTGTGTATGCGAAAGTGGGATTGAAAGGACGCACTAGTTTTGTCACGGTAAGTCGAACAATTATTTTTGTATTTTTGATAAAAATTTTGCCATCAGTTATAACATATGTATCATATTTTTGAGCTCAAAGGTATTGTGTTTTTGCCCATATCATACACACAGTATCTGTTTTCAAATGCAACATAGATTGAAGGTAATAATAAATGCTTTTGAGAGTGACGGCAATTTTTATGTATATTGACTGATTCGGGTAATTGGGAACGGCATTAGGTGAGTAATTTGGAACATTCCCAATTATCCCTTACCCTCCTAATTACCCATAGTACTGCTGGTTGATTGTGTAAAAATATTTAAACTTTACAAATTATTTCAGATGCCTCGTAATTACGTAGGAAAGATCGATCAAACGTCTTTCTTAATGACTTCATGCCATTTCCATTTCCCATGTGGGATCATCTCAATTACCCCATAGGGTATCGGGTAAATAGGAACGGCAATGTTTTTTGTTTTAGTTTATATTCTTATTAAAATGTAAATTTATAATAACGTTTTACAACTACCAAGTACATAGATAACTAAAGTTCATGTAGCAATAGAATTTGATTTAGTTTATAACTTTTTTCTATTTTTTTAGCGTTTGAAGTTAAGTGTTTCCAATCCCCCCACTCTACCCTACCTACTTTTATTGACAAATAGCGCTTTTCGGCATGACATTATCCGAATGAGTGGAAGGCTTAACTTTATAGATGTTTGGTGACCGTGAAGCGGAATGATTATTGTGAATATATGTGTCGTGATTTTATTTCATTGTTCTGAGTTAGCGATTAAAAGTATTCTATGAATAAAAACACAGGTTACTTTTTCTCATTTATTTCCTTAGATATGCACACGGTAAGTATACACACAAAATGTTTAAATAGATTATATGTATGCTTATGAAGTATAGAAATACCGTTATAACATTACAATGGAACTTAACTAATGTGTCGACTAGTACAATTACGAACATAGTCTAAGTGTATTATAACTATTCTAAAGTAATACGCAGCTTTAAGAATGCGCGAACATTTTGAGAGATTATTAAATGTTATATTTAAAGGTAGAAGAGAATTACGAGTACAGTATAACGTACATATTAAACCTCTTTTATAACCGACTTCAAGAAAAGGAGGACTTCCAGTAGGTAGCGCAAATATTTATATGTTTTATTTAATTTGGTTAATTTAATAAGCTATTTATTTTCGGTTTTTCAGTGCCTTATGGATGATTGATTGATACTGAAGTCGGTTTATTTATTTTTTGATTTATTTAAAATTTTCTTTTCTAATTACATATTCAATAAAATAAAGTCGCATTATTTTAGGTATAATATTATATAAGACTATTTTTTCTTCAATATATGAGTTAATTATATAAATACATAAGTGCATAAGTAATAAGGATTATATAGTTCATTTGGACATTGTAACCTTCACTGTTTTTATTTTCGAAGTAACGTTATTATTAAATAAATTAAATTAGCCAATACTAAGACTAAAAGTGAAAATTCAATATATTTGAATGAATTAGAATTTAAAATGTTTATTATTATTGTTATCCAACAATAAAACATCTACATAAAACATTTTCATTATTACACTTACATTTTACATTACCTAAAATATTTATCTTCTTCGTTTTAAATTTTAATTACACAAAACATTTATTTGACCTTATCACATTTTCATTTACATTTTAGGTGACATAGAAAATTTATTTTCTTCACATTAAATCTAAAAGAAGGAAATATAGGAAACTTATTTTACAGAATTTAAAGTCCCTAAGGACTTTTATTAGACAACAGTTAGCTGAGACATATTTGGACAGAACAATCGAACATCATATTAATGTTCACAGCAGAATAAGCATCGTAATACATTATATGTGATAAATACCTTAATCTACGACACTACTTCCCTAAAACAGTTGACGTCAAAGCTTATGAACGTTTTAAGTCCGTTCTAGGTTTTCTAGGCTAGTCATTTACACAGTTAATTTCTCGATATCTATATTTAAAGTCCAAAAGGACTTTTGTTAGACAACAGTTAG
>JACEII010000036.1:3760204-3781155 GCA_014332785.1 Antheraea mylitta
GAACTTTGTAAGTCTCTTCTAGGTTAGTCACTTACACAGTTAATTTCTCAATATCTAAATTTAAAGTCCCAAAGGACTTTTGTTAGACAACAGTTAGCTGAGACATATTTGGACAGAACGATTGAATATCATATTAATGTCCACAATAGAATAAACATCGTAATACATTATATGTGATAAATACCTTAATCTACGCCACTACTCCCTATTACAGTTGACTCAAAGCTTATGAACGTTTTAAGTCCGTTCTAGGTTTTCTAGGCTAGTCACTTACACAGTTAATTTCTCAATATCTATATTTAAAGTCCAAAAGGACTTTTGTTAGACAACAGTTAGTTGAGACACATTTCAACAGAACAATCGAATATCATATTAATGTCCACAATAGAATAAACATCGTAACACATTATATGTGATAAATCCCTTAATCTACGACACTACTTCCCTAATACAATTGACATCAAAGCTTACGAACTTTGTAAGTCTCTTCTAGGTTAGTCACTTACACAGTTAATTTTCAATATCTAAATTTAAAGTCCCAAAGGACTTTTGTTAGACAACAGTTAGTTGAGACATATTTGGACAGAACAATCGAATATCATATTAATATCCACAATAGAATAAGCATCGTAATATATTATATGTGATAAATCCCTCAATATACGTCACTACTTCCCTAATACAATTGAGGTCAAAAGTTATCTCACTATATCAAATTCGACAAAAAAAATAATCTAAACTGCAGTTTCTTTAAATGGCTCGACTATTGATTCCGGCGGCTTCTTCGATTTCTTTCCTTTGCCTTTCCTGTTTAAACAAAAATAGATAATATTACACTGATTTGTAGTTATATATAAGTTTCATCTTTGTAATCGTTATTAATTGATTTCAAATTAGATTATTTGAATTCATGACTGAGACAGTTTAATAATTCAAAACACAACCGACACACGTTTATATCAATGTATGTACGAGATTAAAAATATTATTAGTTATAAAGTTAACGGTTTTATTTTATGTAGTCAATAATATATTTTTTGAAATATATTAACGCTAACACAAATAAATGTTGTTGATATTGTATATTCTATACATTCGCATATGGGAAGGTGTGGCCTATTTCAAAATTGACAATATTTCTATTACACCTATCATATGATTCCATAAATCAAGTAATTTAATCTTAATGTTATAAACCATTGTCCATCAATCAAATAATATAAAGACATAAAACTCACCCTTTCCAGCGTTTCTCATCAGTTTTCTCACGTTTGCTCGCCTCCTGTGATGTCACGACTACTCTCTAGAATAAAATAATAATACAAACATAAGTACGCGTACATCCTCCCATTGTACGGTGTTATATGAATTTCAAATCTCGAGAAATCACAATCTAATATTTTACAATAACATTTTTGAGATTTAGATTTCCTAATAATGTTTTGCTTCAACATTAGTTGATAATGTTAAAAATTTAAATTCCTACGTGTATATATGCACATGTATTTAAAAGTTCTCGACTGGCGTACATTGAATAGATATTTAAGCGGTCAATCGAATCGAGCACTAAGACTGACAACGATATTATACACAGGAATTTATCGTAACACACTAAATATTCGATAAATATACTTCTCGGCACATTGTTCATTGCCAAGAATATAATTTGACCAGAGAAAATATTCCAGCAGTCAGCAAATATTTACTGTATGGTAATATCACTACATATTATAAATCAAAGTACTCTGCTACGTCTTTCTGTCTGTTCGCGATAAATTCAAAAACTATTGAACGCATTTTCATATGGTTTTCTACAGTAGATGAAGTGATTCATAAAGATAGTTTAGGTATATAATTTGTCGCGATATTTTAAGGATAGCCCACTATTATATCTTCTAAAGAGACGATGAGGTACAGTTAGAAAGCTACTTAGACAGTTACAGTAGATTATCAACTTAAATACGTCAGTTACATTAACCATTTCAAGCACATTCTTATTAATATACGATAATTATTCTGTTTGTATGTATATGACAACTCGTCCTAAACGGCTGGGCCAATTTTGAAGAAGAATTGTATGTTCCTGTGGAATCAGATTAGATTCACAATTGGACTAAGTAGGTAGCGCTGCGGTCTGATTCTAGTTATTTTTATTAGCAGGGTTGGGCAACGTCCACCGGGCCCGCTAATTACTAATGTAAACGCTCATATCTCTATAACAGTATCATTTATTATATTTTACTAAAATTAAATTCTAATTTGATTTTTTATATACTTTCTACAAGCAAAATCTTCATATCATACAAATATTTAATTCGTATTTACCTTGCAAACTCTGTCCTCAGAAACTGCACATTTAATTGAGTCTCTCTTCACCTTAAACCACTTTGCAAGTTTCCTGTCGTTATCGGAACTGTATTTAAGCCAAGGATGTTTCAAAGCATCAGCTGCTTTCAATCTTTTCGACTTGTCGATAGTTAGTAGACGTGTAAGAAAATCTTTCGCAGCAAAAGATAAACTCTCAAGGTGCACATTATCATAAATATATAAAGATTGTGATGCTTTAGAATCAGAAGTCGATGCTTTTGTATGCGAGCTGATTGAAAGAGAACTAAAGGAAGTGCTAGTAAACGGATTAATATATGTAACGGAACTGTTATTGAGAAGGTTTGAGTCATCGATCTTAACTATTTTGGATCCTTTAATTGGGCTTTTAGTTTCAAATATTTCTGGTACAAAAGAATAGTCAGATTCATCCAGGGATGAGCTAGATGAAGTTGAATAATGTGACACTGCACGAGTAGGATCACTGAAAAGGAAGTCTCTCGTTGATGGCTTTTGCAGAACACTCATGTAATTTGGGGTCTTTCCAGTGAATCTGCAAATTGTATATCTATGTGAATGTCAAATATATAACATAAATGTTTGTATATAATTATCCAATTTAGTCTTGTATGACAAGATTATCTAACGCGAGCCAACTTCGGAAAAACAGAAGTAAAGTGAATTTATTTCATTTTTTTTATTCACTTACTAGCTGACCCACGCAACTGCGTTTGCACTAAGTTGGTTATTACTGGCTCCAATTTTATTTCCAAATGCCTAAAATCTAAAAAAAAAACCTAAAACGCGATTGTAGCGACACCTTTTTGAGCTAGAAACACTCTCGGGTGTCCACAGAATACCCTATTAAATTATTACCATAATCGGACCAGTAGTTTTGGCATGCATTGCGGACAAACAAACAAATATTGATTTATATATATAAAGATTATAATAATAAGTTGTCGTATTATGTATGTTTATTATTTATGTAGTAATCATTGCAGAAGTGATGATTGTATAATTTATAATCGGGCACAGCGATATAAACACAGCATATATTCGTTTAAAAAATAATACACCTAAATAAAAAAAAAAACGACTTTAATATGATGGTAGTGAATAGTATGGTGATGGGGTTTGTTCCAAGTCCACCACTCGTACACTATAACGCCCAACTTGAAAATATTTATCCATGCACCTATAGAAGTATTCGGCAAGTGCACTCGAGAACCAGTCCCTCTAGATATTGTGCGTTTACCATTCTGTACCACTTTATTATTTAAAACCAGATGTAATTGGTCAAACACTAAAACCTGTGAAGTTACTCAAAATAAAATACAAGATAAATATAATTAATACTCACAGAACATATATTAGAATACCCAAACTCCACATATCAGCCGCACTTGACACCAAAGCGCTTGACCACATTTCTGGAGCGAGGTATCCAGTATTTCCTAATACTTTCCTACAGTACCAGCCGTGATGGTTCGTATATCTCTTGGACAGTCCGAAATCGGTTAACTTGATTTTTGTTGAATTAGGGTGTACTAATAATATATTTTCCGGTTTTATATTAAGATTTACAACATTTTGGCTGTCCAAGTACGCGAGAGCCTCACAAATCTGGTTCACGTAAGGCACCAGGTTCCGTTCACTGACGGGCTTAGTCTCTAACAAAGCCTTGAATAGCTCACCTCCCCACAGACTGTAAATATAATAATATTAATAAAGTTGGTGCATAATGAAAAATAACTTTCGCTTTTACGTTTCAGAGACAGATGGCATTATATGTTCTAACTCATATTGTCAATGCCTATACTAAATAATGTAATTTACATAATCTTGAATAACGTTAAGATAGGAACAAACGTCTCATGAGATGCAAAGCCATAATTTAGATATATAACTTCAATATACCAAGTATTAAAATAAAGTAAAAACATAAAGTGGGTTCTCTTAATAGAATAAAACTAAATTGTAATAGAAATACATTTTACGTTTTATCCCGAAAATGTACATCTGTGAATTTCAACAACATATTATTATAACAAATAAGTTGAACTTACTAATCCGTAACTATGATAACTGTAGTCCTCGTGTGTAAGACACAATTCATGAATACAATATTTTTATGCTCCAAGCTGCTTAATATATTGTACTCATATTCGGCTCCCTGGGTATTCTTGCTATGTATGTTTATTATTTTTCCGCTGTATAGTCGTTTTTTAGTCGGATATTTCAAATTACCCTAAAAACAATATTTAATTTTAGACATGAGTTATTCAATTGTCTTGATAGCTAAACTGTGAAACTATATGTATGAAGTCCCGCTTAGAATAAATAAATTGCATTGGAATCGAGATTGTCAAAAAGCCTCCATTGAAAAAAGATCTCGAGCATTACAAAACGAAGTGTAACATCAGGCAGTAATTGCTTAAATAAATGAAATTAACCATGACAGAAGTAACCACAGTTAATTAATTTGACAACGAAATCGTTCATAGTTGGAATTTGACACGCAGTTCTGGCAGATCACTACGAGAATGTTGTGATTGATTATTACATAGAAGCTCTTAGACGTTGTCCATTTCACTATAATGCTAAATGAAATAAACATTGTATGGCATTATGAAACCACGATGTAAGCGCATCTTCTTTTCGGATCGTAGGCATTTAAGTGAAAATTTTAAGTAAATTAATTTAGTACATTTCTATTGTGTTTAATTTCTTAATAATTGGAAAATAGGAAATAGTCACAAATATAGTTTATCTCTCTCCTTGCTAGAGTCTCTTAATTTTAACACCAATTTCAATTATCGTTTTCCTAAAACATTTATTCTTAAAACTTATATGAATAATAATACTTCTTATTTCTACCAAATTGTACGTATGACTCGTTTATATAATGAGCTTGCAAGCAACCATTTCATTAGACATATTTGACCATCAGGAATTCAAATTCAAAAAGACAATTAAACACATTTTAAATTCATGACCATCTCAACAACAGTTTGTATATTATATTTTAATATTTATAATTTATGTTTGCCATCTTGTCTTTTTTTCCATGTGTTAATTTTATTTTTCATAAATGAATTCATTTAAACTTTTTTGTTTATTCTTTTATATATCGTTTTTTAAATCTAATACATCTAAATATTTAAACAATTATTATTATTATTATGATTAGTGTAACTTAAGTCTCTATGTGATAAAACGTTTTAGGTCTTCGGTTTAGTTTACTTCTTTTTATCATTGTTACTGTATTATTATTTTTGATTGTTGACTGTTGCTTTATCCATATGTAAATAAATAAATAAATCGGTAGGAGACAAGATACCCAGAGATAACTTATAATTTTCATCTGCGTATTAAAGTAAGTAATATAAAATGTATTTATTCATTCATATAATACACATATTGGTCTTAACTGCTCTGCTGAGCGCCTTTTGCTCTGCATACCAGCTGTAAAGTAACATACGATAAGTGGACGAAAAAATTAGAGGCGATAGAAAGAAGTTACATTTTAAAAACAAATGCATCTATTCTCTACCATTCAGCTTAATAATGATTCAAATGGTAATGCGTTCGGACAGCGCATCATAGAATGAACGTATAGGGGTATAGTATTATGTTTGAGATATAACATTAGTACAGTTTCTCTTAAACCTTGTATGACTGGCTCAAATTGAGAATCTATCGTAAAGCGTCAACAAATGTGTTACAATAGCTACAACTAAGAACAAGCCACATGTTACCATCTCAAGAGACATTCTCTTGTTATATCAAACGTGATCAAATACTAATATATATAAATATATAATGGTTTCTGTTTCGAGGAATTGTTCAACATTATGCCTGTGGTTGCTCTTCGTCATCGTACCGCTCGTCATCGGCAGAGAATTCATTATTCATTCACATTGAAACCGGAATGGTCTTGGACAGCCCAGTTCCAGAGAGGTTTCCTCCCATGAACGCACTTATTGCGGAATGAGCTTCCTGCTCGAGTCAGTAATGTGCACGTGATACCTCTGATTTTGCAAGCATCCAAAGGCTGCGGTGAATCTTAACTTAAAAAAAACTTCCTCAAATTGATTTAGGTAACCACAAATTGTTTCTAATTAATACAAAACTATACATAGGTAATGTTGAATGTACAGATATTGTTAATTAAATTCATGTGAACGTTGGCAAAACCGATCAAGAAGACGCCGTTTCAAACAAACGCATCGCTTAAAATGAAGCAGATTACGACTTATATGATTTATCATAAGGCTTCTGATAAATTATATTACCTCAAGCACACGAATATTTTTAGACGCTCCTGTAAATTTGTTTGTGAGATTAAATATGGAGTAAAAATCCTTCGCATCTTTGTAAACACGTCGTCTCTCAAGCCCTGCGTAGAAATGTTCCCAGTGCTGTTCACGGATTTTACGTACATCTGTAATATATTACTGGTTAGGACATAGGCATAGATTGTAAGGACGAAATATACTTAAGACGTAGGGATAAATTTTTTAACGCTCATTTATTATGTATTTGACTGCTATATGTAAATATTATATTACTGTAATGTCTAGAAGTAAAATATTTACGAACATGTTCCTCATAATGATTTCGGAAAGAAGAAAAAGAATCTTTAAAACCTTAACTGTTTTTGCAAATAATAAACGAGCACTTAAGATTTTTTTATTTTTGTACTTACACAAGAGTGGTTTTATTAATTAGACAATGAATTGAGGTGTTATTTGAAGTATTCTGGCATGATATTCCTTACGTTCGAATTTCAATCTTTAAATGAACAAACGTTATGTATGGAATTAAAAACCTTTAAAATTTACATAAGTGTGAGTCGTTCAACCGGTCAGAGGACTTGACAATAGTTTCACGAGATAAATGATTCTTAGTTATGATTTTTGATGAGTCATGCAGTTTGGAATCATAAGGCGCCAAATATGAACCTAAAGAGGAGCCTTGAAGAAGTAAGAGAAGTAGGAGTTAGCATATGAACAGTTAGGAGGAGGCTTGTGGCTCTTAATATCAGCAGTTATCATCCCACATAGAGCCCTAAATTATTCCGTGAGCACCGTGTTATTAGAAATCAGTTTGCTTGAAACCATGCTCCATACATTCTAGAAAATTGTATCAAAATATTGTTTTCGAATGAAGCTAGAATCTCTTTATATGAAGAGGACGGACATCGATGAATCTGCGAAGAGCATGGCATGCGAAAGTGTGTTTCGGAGATATATTTTGAATAGCAAATATTTCGATAGAGGGTAGAGTTAGTTTTTTATAGAAAATGAGACATTGAATTGACTCTGGATACATAACGGAAGTCCTAATCTCACATGCACAACCCGCATTGACTGCCGTTGAGGAAGATTCCATTTTTATGAAGCACAGTTTTCGCTGTCACCGTTCTAGCGACATGAAAGTCTATATGTAAGAAGTTTTTCTTAATGGGAAGCAAGGACTTCCTCTACCGCGGGTAGGCATAGACATTGGTAGCACTTGTGATTTATTTTACTAACAATCTGATTTATTCATTTGTGTTACTCGCATCTTATTTGTAAGAACTTAGGATCTTTCGTCTAGTTTGACCAGTTCAAAGTCCTCAATCCAATTGAACGTATGTGGATTATGCTCTAGAGATAAAACCAATGCAACCTATTCTAAATAACATCGGGGAGCTGAAGAGAGTAATCGCAGAAGAGTCGGAACGTAATCCTCAAAGCCTTAATAAATATATCGTGGAAAACTTATATATAAAGATATGTATATCAGATTGATAAACTGTTGTCGGTACACCGTGGGGTTTTAGTCCGTGAGAGTCGGACATAGCCCATCCTCTCCCCCGGGAGGGTGGGTATCCATAATGGATTTCCCCACGTTAAAAAAAAAAAAAAAAGATTGATAAACTGTAATATCATTTGAGGTATCATCGTCAAATTTGGCCCATCTAAGTGTCTCTATATTAATAACATCTAAATATAACTCGCGACTAAATGATGCTACGGAACAGTTTATAACAAAGTGAGGTATTGTATTGCTAGTGTCAAATATAAATAAAATAATTTACCAACCTATTATAATGTCGATAGGAATAATATCCGGGTTCAGCTCGACTTTTTTTATACGAATACGAAACAATTCGTCTTCAAGTATGTTAACGACTTTCAATATTGGATAATCGGTAAAACCCATTAGGTTAGATACGTTCTCGTGATGCATCTCTACTTGGAATAATACATCTTCGCCTTTGAAAATTTCGTTGAACCTGTCCAAAATTAACAAAATAAAAATTTTATGTTATCTATAGTGGTAGTATAATAAAATATAGAAAAATCGTGTCTGGAAATGTACAGATAATTCCAATGGGAAATATTTGGTAAAATAGAATTGATTGCGCGTCATGTAAAGAATGTAACAAAATACAATAAGTTTTATAATGTGTACGGCTAGACTAGTGTTTCTCAACCTGTTTTAGTCTATGCCCAACATACACTTAACATTCCTAAAATTTTTATGACCCCCTAACTTAATTTTTAACATTCAAAAAAAGTTTTTTTTTCCCTTAAAAATATAAATGATAAGTTTTAGGAAGAAATCACTATAAAATTGTTATCAACATTGTAAGTAAAATTACAAAACATATAATAAATTACTAAGCTAGTAGGTGGTAGAGCGACGCTAGTAGATGGTAGAGCCATGCTAGTAGGAGGTAGAGCCACGCTAATAGGTGGTAAAGCCACGCTAGTAGGTGGTAGAGCGACGCTTGTAAGTGGTAGAGACACGTTAGTGGGTGGTAGAGTGATGCTAGTAGGTGGTAGAGCAAAGCTAGTATGTGATAGAGCCACGCTAGTAGGTGGTAGAGAGACGTTAGTAGGTGGTAGAGCCACGCTAGTAGGTGGTAGAGCGACGCTAGTAGGTGGCAGAGACACGCTAGTAGGTGGTAGAGCGATGCTAGTAGGTGGTAGAGCGAAGCTAGTAGACGATAGAGCCACGCTAGTAGGTCGTAGAGCGACGTTAGTAGTAGGTGGTAGAGTGACTCTAGTAGATGGTTGAGCTACACTGAAGTTATTACTGGTGTCAGCATGAATCGGTCGGCTCGACCGGGTTACTACCACCCACTCACATAAAATCGTAAAGTAGCAGTGCGTGCATTGTTGCGTTTCGTTCGGTCAGTGAGAGCGTCGGAGGACCACCTCCCCTCAAATCCCCCTTCCCTTCGCTCTTACCCCGAACTAAGACTGGCAATGCACTTGCAACCCCCTGATGTTGCTAGTGCTTATGGACGGAGGTGATCACTTAACATCAGGTGACGCGCCAGTTCGTATGCCTCCTATGATATATAAAAATCTTTCTCTACGTTGTTTCAATTGAAGACATATCTTTGTTACAGTATAAAAATAGATCGTTTAAATAAACTGGCCCTAATAAATATCTCCTATATATAATACTTAATCTAATGATGTCCCTTGAAGAAGTCCTTGGCATAAAACATAATTAAGTTAAGTATATTTTAATTAACCTTTTATAATAGGACTTACAAGTATTTCTTAATTCAATTTATCGTATGCTGCTAGTGATTGACTGAAGCAAATTAACATATTTATATTTACACGATTGCTATATAATATAGCATGGAATTTTAAGAGATCCACACATCAATCTTGGAATATGACAAGAATATATTAATATCTATTTGTAAAGTAAAATGTGCACTATACTCACCACGTAAATTCTAACAGCATATCGCTAGGTTTGAAATCATCTGTCCTGTCTCTAATCACAAGGTCGACGTCTTTATATTTCCGTAATCTCGTCACATGCACGTAGTATGACTTACGATCCAAGCTAAAACACGGGTCAGTAATAGAAATGTACATATATGATACATAAATAATTTATTGCGATGAATAACAAAGTATATATATTTACCGATTTAGTGCAATCTCCATAATTAGCTCCTGAGGTCCCGTTACATCTATGCTTTCATAGGCGCTTGGTTTCTTACGGGAACAAATAATGATACATTATAATCTTATCTTAGGTATATTTGATAAAATTTGTGAATTTTAGATATATTTACTATATTAACAAAGATATAAATTACGTGATTAAATAATAAAAAATAATAGTAAAAAAAATATTAAAAAGGCATTAACTTACCAGAATCATAGAGAAATAATAAAACACAAAATCATAACTAATTTAAATACATACAGGCATGTTTATGACATAAATGAAGGTAGGGAAAATAAAGGAAGATATTATAGGTGAAAGGTCGAATACACTACTCATAGTGAGTGGTCTCAATAATAAGGAAACCGTATGACGACCGTCAAAAGGCAAATCTAAATTGGTACTTCCGTAATCGTATGTATCATTTCAATTTATTATTCATTATATGTATATCATTGTTAAATTTGAAAATAATGTGTCCATACCTCGAAAACCACTGAATTATTTCATGTGACTCTTCCTTATGCTACATGTAAATATATATTCTGTTGTCATAATTTTCAGCCTATAAAAAACTCAATACAGGGTCATAGGCCCCTTTCCCGAAGGAAGGTACGTCTAAAATCACCAGGCCGATATAAAACGTATTGGTAATTTCAAACTCTGACAATTCTACAGTTCTAAATTTTCCCACTTCTTCTTCTTTTCTCTCAAGTACAGGTTTCTTTATCTTACCTATTAAATATTATTTCGAAAAATACCGGAGATCGTATTGATATTCCGCCAGTGAACCCACTATACTATCATAATTTATAAACATTTCTCTTTCATTTTGATCATTCTGTTATGTTAAAGATTATAGGTAATATAACCTTAGAGTTTTATAGAAAATTAAGTAAACAACAAATTTACCGCCAAACGTTTTCCTGTTTCAATTTACTTATTATCGTAGAGCAATGTAGTTCTAAAAAGATTAATGTAAATAAAAGGGTTATTATAGTCACATAACTTTTATATTTAAATCATAGGGAGGATTGCCTAAGTTACAAAGAAAATAGAGAATTCAAATAACCAAAACATTCAGTATAAAACATTGTGCAATTACAGCAAAATAACAAAAAATAAAAATATATTAATAAATATTTTCTAAGATATTAATAAAAATGTTGTATTCTCTTCTGGCTAATTAATGAGTGTAGCACTTTATTATAAAGTTGCGATAGAATCGTAAATCATGTCCTCCATATATTGAAAGTATCACGAACATATGAAGATATCAATGCCTTCGGCCGATATTGTAGAGCGTTATGTAGTTTCGGTGTTTCCTATTCACCTAATACCACTGTAAAAATTAAAAACGTCTAGTTCTTTAAAGTCTCGTATTATCTTATTGTCGTATCGTATTATAGTCTCGTCTGTACATGAGTCCAAGCAATGTTAACGTGTTAATAAACTGTAGTATGGATGAAAATAATAAGGTACGCAATTAGAATGATCCTCGTTGTCGTCAAAATTTAAATGCGATAATATAGGGAACTTTGGGAGAAACCTTTAATCCTGTTCATTGTATTAGATGGAGTCTCAACCTGGATCATTATCAGCTAAATGATGTTTGGGTCAGGAAGAGAGTATTATTAATTGACCCACGTACTCGATTTGAGATGTATCCAATTCTGAAACGTATTCCATAGAACGCTTCCTATTTGAGTCATGTAACTCTTTGTCTACTGATTTACTATAAGTTGACATGGTAGTATTATTTACGCCACCCCCCCACCACATTCCGGGAAAATACAAAGCCATAATGGCTGTTTGCATGATTAATCGAGAAGTGGAATTGATGGAGTTAGATTTCATGCAATGAAGCCTTCCGAAGATCACATATTACCAAAATATGTAATGTATAATGATTGTAACCAAAATGCTTGAAGCTGCAATTTATCTACAATCGACTATAAGTATGGTTCATTTGGGTAATTCCTGTTCAGAATTTAAATGCCCAGAATATTATTATGTTAATATATTATTCAGGAGGAGAGTATATTTCTAATAGTTTTCCTATATGGAACTATAGTATTTTTTTATGAACAAATTTAAAAGCACGAGCTTGAACGTAAAGTAACGATTTAGTTGCTTCAGGATTTATTAATGAACATGATCTCAGGTTGTCTCTCATTGTAAGTAATTCTGGTTCTAGGTTTTATGTATATGATTACCATATAGTTATAGTTATTATATAGTTACTTTTTACCGTCTAACGCGAATTAAATAAACTGACATAGTAATAAACGTGATGTTAATATATTTCTCAAACATCAAAATTTTAGCTTCTAATCACAACGACAATATTCGTATTATAAATTGTTCTCATTCGTACTTGCTTATACATCCTTAAATCATTAAAAGCACTTATCCAATATTTAAGTACTCTTCAAATCAATTTACAATTAAACCAGAAGAAGAATACACGATACATTCTGTACAAACAATAAATCATATATCGTAAAAAATAAGTTATACAACAAGTACACATATAATAAATAAAGTACACTGATAAAATAATTGAAATCAGAAACAAAAATAAGATATACTCAAAATAATTTGAATAATAAAACATAACATGAAAAATTGCAATGATATCACATTATTAACAAATTAACTTGATTCATCACCACTGAGTATACTTTCGTTCTCCGCTCTATTTTAAATGCAGTAATGGAGATTGGATTGTACAAGACACTAATATTGTTTTTGACGCAATTTCTTTAAATATAGTTTTGAGTACCGAAACGGCACTATCAATTTCAATAGTGCAATCCTAGTTCAATACAACGTTAACATTATATTACTCCGTGTTGAATGAATGTGTTATCACATTTTTATATTAACACCAAATTTTTATTACACTACATCAAAATATTCTGAAGGATGAAAATAATTTTGATCATTATACAATATTAGCTTATCATATTAGGTATGTGAAATAAAAAGTAATTTGCATATGTGTATAAATTTACAAAAAAAACAATAAATTTATTAAATTCAGACAAAAATATTTAAAACAAATAAGATTCGTGGTCTAGAGGGTATATACAATATAAATAAAAAAAAAAATCAATATTGCAAATTATAATCTGTTCACGTACTATTTTTGGTGGATATACATTTTTTTAAACAAAATTACTTACTTGGTTCCGCCATATGTAGTCAGGAATAGTATACGAATGTCTTCTCTTTAAAAGTTTCATAAGCTGTGGTGACTTCGTTCTATGCATGTAGGTTCTTATAAAATCTGGCGGTACAATTGTAAGGTATCCGCTAGTTTGCTCTACGAGTAGTGACTCATTTGGTCCTACATGCATTCTCATTTGACAAGATGTTATGCCTTCCATGCCGTATTCTACTTTTTTTATATAGAGCATACAGTGACCATTGTGAAAAGCAACCTAAAAAAAATAATTTTATATTTTCAATTGTTCTCTACTAACTGTATTTAAATCTACTCAACCAACTACAGCTCCTGGAAGTTGGACCTCCATTTTTCGCGTAAGAATATGAAAATTCGTAGTGAGTATGGCAATCGATTAACCGTTTTTATGTAAAGGTTTCCACTACAGAAAAAGTTATGACAAATTCAAATTGCGTGGGTCAGCGTCTGATGCAATATGAAAAGTCGTTATGTCATGTTTGTCTATACTTTCCTTTTTTGAGAAGTTAATTCCTAAAGGGGAAAAGATTGAGAATTCAAGAATTTTGGTATAATGTATTTGAAACCATTCGTTTGCCCACGTTTGCCCATATGTTGCTTTTTTAAAAAGTCAATTTCTGCTAAAAATTCACGATCTCTAATCAATGCATCAATCAACGGCTTATAGAAGTACCGGCGATGCTCGGCTGGCTATACCCCGATAGCAGGGTACCGCTGCCTTTACATGGAATAGTGTGGGTGATAACTTCCTACGAGGCATCGAGGGCCTCGGTGCCGCCAATATGCGCGTAGTGCGCAATACGCAACGCATTGTGGCACTGAGGGCAATCCATGGTGTCTTAGACGGCGGCCTTCACGCTCGGCGCCTTTCTGCTCTTGGAGCTGGAAGTGAGAGTTCTTGCTGTCATATATGATTTCACAGTGACGAGAAAACGTAATGGGAAACCTCCAGCTTCCGGGGAGATTGAACAAAGACGACAGAAGGAAGCAGTGTGGTGGTGGAACGAGAACGTGACGGACACGCGGTACGCAAGGTATACCGTGAACGCCATCCGCCTTCATTCGTCATCATACCGACTGGTGCTAATACTTTGGGCATGGTTGCTTTAGGTGGTGTCTACATCAGATCGATCGTAGCGAACCCACCGCCGCATACCACGAATAAGGCGCAGAGGAAGATACCGTGCAATATACTCTATCTCAGAATGTGCTGCGAGGGATGGACAGCGTTGCATTCTGGTTGCGGCGGTAAGGGGTAACGGGAATTTTTCGCTGCCAAATATGGCCAAAACCACGCTTTGCGAGGATGTCATCACGCAAAATCAGGTGGCGGAGATGGCCAACGAAGGCGGCTCGTTGAGTGGCCCTCTTCATCAACGCAGAGCCGGTTAGAGGGGGCTATTTGCCTCTCCTCCTCATCTCATAACCGTAGCTGGACTTGTGGTTATCAAGGTTCTCAAGAAGACCTCTCAAAGTTGTTGGCTAAGAGCGGTCCTTTACTATGTCAACAAACCGGTCGGTTTGTACACAGTGGGGTTTTATTGAGTCTTGCACTACCCACTCTCTTCCACGGGAGAGTGGGTGACGATGGGGATTTCCCAACGTTAATAAAAAAAATTGTCATATATGAAGATCACGTATAAATTGTTAGTTTAAACAATTTCGTGGTTTTGCATTCAAGGTAACAGCCCAGGCCGAGGTTTGGTCACGTTGACACTCTTGAGCTTGTTGCCAAGCGGCGAAATGGCTGAAAATTTCCCCTATTTCGCCATCATGGTTGTAATGCGACATGCGATAGACGGAAGGAAAATTCGAGGCGATGAAAAAAGTTTCACTTCCAAAGTATATTCCATGGAATAATAATACGACATTCTATACACGGTTTCGTACGTTGTGTGCGGTATTGCAATATCAAGCGTTCGTATATATTTAACTAATGGACATATGCGGATGCAGTGCAAATGCTCATTTATAACCGTGTAGTATATATATGTATATAATTATTGGTCTATTGTCAAAAGTCTTCTATTCAGTCAACCACATTTGAAAGTTAGTTCATACTGTCTGTATATGATTATACTTACTTTGTATTTTTCATTGCTACGCTGTACTTTCAAACGGCCTATTTGCCATACGATGTAACTATAAGGTTGATCCAATACTGAAAACTTGCAATCTAATACAATAGATTGGCCACATGATGTTACAATTAATTCTAGAGGTTTTTCAATGAATACAGGCGGTTTCGTTATCGCTGGGGGCTCTGAAAATACAATTATTTTTAATTAATCCTCTTCGTAGTTATAAGAAAGCTCTTTCGGTCGCATACAAATGTAATTATATTGTTTAACTAATGTCTGTTACATTAGTATTTTACTTACTTTTTACAGTGCATACGCACTGCGACAAAATTGGTTTTTCTTTATTTCTTAAATACAGTTTATATACGCGCTTTCCTGCTATGGGTTTTAAAATTCGGATACCAACATGATCAGGTCCACAACTCTCGTGTGCGTGGTTGCCATCGTTAAAAGTCATTATTTTATTATCTCTCCACCACATAACTTTTGTATTCTCATCTATTACAACTTTTGAAAAAATCGTAAACTCCTCGCCTGCGTTAATATTAATATCTCTAGGCAAATTTTCTACAAACATAGGTATAGATCTTTCTTCCATAATGTTCAGTATATTTATGACCCTAAGGTCACAATAAGTTGAATCTATAACTGAGTCGGTTTCAACTAATACCATATATATACCTGTATCTTTGTTTTTACAATCGGCAATTATAAGTCTTGAAGAAGAGTTTTCATGATATATTTCGATGTTCGTATTTGGTTGTAATAAGTTGTTATTTTTATACCAACTTACGTTCTTTATTTTTTCAGATTTAAATTGCGCTTCTAATTTTATGCGATCTCCGCGCATGCATGTCATGCTGCGGAGTGGTAGTGTCACACCAACTTCGTTTTGATCATATAAGTTTGTATATAATACGGCGTCCAATTTTGGCACGACTGTTACAATTGCTTTAGATTGATCAGAATAACAACTGTCACTACAAATAATGGTGTAGATTCCCGTATCGGAATAACACACTGAGTCAATATGTAATGTGTATGTATATTTGTTTACACGTCTTAGTATTATACCATCGCTCTCTTTAATAATGATACCGTTTCTATACCATACAGCAGTATCACAATTCACAATTTTGCATTGTAAGTATATCGATCGATTTACTGTTACCACTACATCAGAGAGGGGTTCGATAATTTTAACGTGTACATTATTATCTGAAACAAAAGTGTATGTTATTAATCAAATGATATTGTTAAAATAATTAATTTACGAACCATAATAGAAAATAGCAAGCCGAAGCTATGATTAAAAAAAAATAGCTCAAGGACTACTACTATCTTCGAAAATAGGCAATTCAGATGTACTAATTACACTTTTGAGCTTTTACACTGGCGACTATAATGCCACGAAGCATTTTATTATGGCTAATCAGCGATATTGTTATCAATATTAATAGATATTGTATATATAACATGTCTATTTCTTTTTCGGATTAACCATCTGTTTTAGAAGAACGAACCCTAACAGCTTTATCGGGCTTTTAGGTGCGAGACTTAAGACATTTAACTGTGCGGCGACCAGCTCAATGTTGGCTAGGTGTCTAAACAGCGACTTGAACTGTTTCCTTCAACGGAATAATGTCAAATTAAAATAATAAAAAAACATGCGAAATAAGGTAACAATATATCTGTAAACGTATTTAGGTCTCCTCTAACCGTAGCTATAAATGTGCCTTACATATATTCGAGTCTGATATTAAGAACAATTTAACAAGAACAAGTATACAGACTGAATAAGATTGCGTGGTTTTATGAAATAACGATGCAAGTGAAACTTTATGAGTTGTAGTTATCTAACTGAAAATTTCCGAAAAGATATTCGACTTTAGGTATTAAAATCATATTCCTAATGTCAACTTAATAATTGAAAAACCAATATTAGATAAGATATCGAATTCATTTTTTTTTTCATTCCGAGTATAATAGTACGAAATACACAATAAATGCGGTAATTTAGATAATAGACGCATATTGAAAAACTGAGCACAATATTTATTTAAAACATTTTGAACATAAATTCCATCAATAGCTTCATCTTCGCCTTGAGTCGAATAGTCTATGAGTGTGAGTGATACTTTACGGTAACTTAAATAAGTCAAGCAATATTCCTAATTTTTCTCGAACTGACAACGCTATTGACCTAGTAAGGCCTTAACAGCTTTACTGGACTACAAATGTTCTTGGATTTTTGGTAGTTGACCGGTTTATTTAACTCCAATACGATCAAGTGAACACCAATATTTACATGAATAAATTGACCAAAATATTTATATACCGCAGAGCACTTGTACGAATGAGTGACGATAACAATGCTATTCGGTTAGATGATACGAGCCATGACCACAATCATATTAGGCTTGGCTATTCTGCTGAGCGCCTTTCACTTTACTTTTATTTTGTTTGCAGGTGATAGAGCAATGCTGAAGCTATAATTGGTTTCAGCATGAATGGGTCGGCTTGTCCAAGGTAGTACCACCTTCTCGCAGAAAACCGACGTGGAGTAACAGTACTTGCATTGTTGCGTTTCGTTCGGTCAGTGAGAGCGCCGGAGATCTATTTCCCCTTCCCTCTCCTCTAACTCCTCTCTCTTTCTCTCCATTCCTCAAAACACAGGCTGGCAACGCGCTTGTGACTATTTTAGGGATGCTAGTGTCTATGGACGGCGGTGATCGCTTAACAACAGGTGACCCTTATATGATATAAAAAGAAAAGCAACATGCGATAGATGGACGAAAAAAATGAGGTGACGGAAAAAGAGATTCCTTTGAAAAATCCCGTATAACCTGTGTAGTTACTGTAAGTGTACACGTGTCTAGGATACAATGTGATGTGTTTTGGATAGAGACAGGATGGGTAAAAACTTTGCTGACATTAAAGGCGTGGGTTAAGGAACCCCGAGATAACGACAAAAGGCCTGTACATGATCGCTTTCCTGAAACTCTATACGGGACACGAGAGTAATTAAGTATAGTTAGTATTAGTTATCTGCAGTCAGAGGCTAATAATTCAATACGAGTTAATACTAAAGACTAGACTATTAGTAGATACAATATTTTTTTTTTTAAATATCATATAGGAGCAAATGGACAGGCGACTACACCTGATGTTAAGTAATCACCGCTGTCCATAGACACCAGCAACACCAGAGAAGTTGCCAGTCTGTGTTTAGAGGGATGGGAGAATGGGGAGAAAGGAGAGAAGAGGGAAGGGGAAGGTAGAGGATAAGTGAAGGGATGGGGGGGGGGGGGTCTCCGGTACTTTCACTGATCGAACGAAACGCAACAATGTGGCCACTGTTACTTCACGTCGGTTTTCTGTGAGAGGCTTGTACTACTCCGGACGAGCCGACCCATTCATGCTGAAACCAGTAATAGCTTCAGCCTGGCTCTACCACCTACAACCAAATAATGATAAAGTGAAAGGGCTTTCATTTACATATGTATATACGTGTATGTATGCTCCTAGCCGTTACAGTCCACAGCGACTGGTTGACCTCCAACGTTCATGTGTTTTTACATGGTTAATGTAGTAAATTTTGTTCTAGAAGACTGTGCACGAATAAAAATACCATTCTCGTAGGTATAACTGATCACCGCTGGTGGTCAAGCTTTCAACGTATTAGGACCAATAACGAATACAGCACGTCGATGATCTTCCTAAATTTGGACTGTAGTTGCTATATGAGCTCTGTTCTGGATGCCGATATACAATAAATACAAAGAACGATTTGAAAGAATTTGTGAAATTACCAATACCGTGTATAATAATAAAGTGTTGAAGATTGAATGATTTTCGATTTTATCCGTTACTTTTGTTTTTATTTCACATATAATTTTGCGTGCGTTCTTCAACATATGATGTTTGATGTAAGATTGGTTGATATGTTATGAAAAAAAAATCTGATATAATTGCGTGGGTACCGTCCACTAAATACGTGAGAGGATCAAGGGAGAGCGAGTCAAGCCGAATCTTACTAAATCTCATGTGTAAGGGAGAAGGGGCTTCGGCAAATATCACATATTTATTTGGGCAAAGGGTATTATTGTAAAATGTGGTTAATTGAAAGAATATATTGCTTGAGTAAAACATGACGAATTCATCTATATATTAAAAACTATCAGTAGACGTAAAGTTATTTGCTATTAAAATGTTATGTAATAATAATTGTAATTAAATGAAACAATAATGAAAAAAAAAATAGCCTATTGTGTTTTTGTAAATAAATGCAACGCTTTTCTACTCAATATACAAATTTGGAAAAATCTTAAGGGAGATTTAGAGAGAGGGGGGTTATCACATCACATTCTGAAAAAAGCCTCACGTAATTACTGGACATTTCCTAATCTGCGTCCGTTTTTGTACTGAGCTCGCCATGGTGTTAATATAATAAGGCCGATGTATTCTGGCAGTTACTTCTGGAACTATTAAATAACTATTACATAAACTTACCTTTTAACTGCATTTGGGGACATAACAAATACTTACCCAATTTAGAAGACGCCATTGTTAATTAGGTGATAATGAAGTTCGATATCTGAAACAAAAGAGTAAGTATATATCTTATACCTTTAAACAAGCAATTCTTGTATATTTTTATATTTGTATATATTCAGGATCTCGGAAACGGCGTCATCCATTTCCGTGAAACTTAGTATGTGGGTAGTTTCGGGGACGATAAATCGATCTAGGTAGATTTTATTAATAGATTTTTTTTTAGCGAAGATTACAGCCAATGAAAAAATATAGCTAGATTATGTTTATTTTAATTTAAAAATGTTTTTTTAAGAACCGAGCTAGGCTCGGTCGTCCAGGTACTGAGATATATAACCTAAATGCATGTTCATATACAATTAGATAACATTAATGTAATGTTATGGTGTGCAAAAAATGTCGATATTTTTTCGACACTCACTCTAAAGTATCCAAAGAAAAATTCGGTCCAAAGGACTGTTCTTAATTTCAGTCATAAGAGGTTATCCATTGAAATTTCTGCAAAATTTACTTTTACAGATTACAGAAACTGCGAAGAAGTTTTTTTCAATCCCGATAATATTTCTCATTAAGGTCTTCTTAGTTTTGAAAAATCTTGTTTTTCTAATTAAATTGACGATAGGTGAATTTTACATTAATATAAGCGCTATCTATCGATTTATATGCTGCCCGTTAGTTTGAAATATATTTTTCAAATTTGATTAATAATGTAATTTAATATTAAAATTTGAGTATTAATAATCTAATTAATAACTTAACATAGACGAAAAGAGGGTAAAAATCAAATAAATAGTATTTCCTCACCTTAG
>JACEII010000036.1:3786155-3815304 GCA_014332785.1 Antheraea mylitta
TTTTTGCTATTTATTAAATTTTTGAGTTCATTTTTGCATACTGTGATTCCAAGTTCCACTTCCAATACGGTTCTAATTTTTAAAAATATAGGACATTCTATTAGAATGTGAAGGACATTTTGTTTTGTAATATGTATTCAGGGTGATCTTTAACTTGAAATTTATAAAGATAGTCTGCAAAAGCGCCGTGCCTTGTTAGCATCTGAACTAAGGAGGGGGAAAAGTTAGTATATTTGATTAATTTTCTTCTTTACATACTTGGATATATAGCTGCTTGCACTTATGATACTTTCAACTAATCTACATTCGTTGAGTTTGAACAAGTCAATATACAAGGTACTAATGACGTTTCAAACCTGAGGAGATGAAGAAGAGACGAAATAATATTTTGTTTCTGACAAGTCGGGCCTTCCTATAATTTCCCTTTTTTTTCGAATTAACATAATTTTGTGAAAAAACTTTCTACATCAAACTTAGCGACAATTGCAAAAGCGCGGGAAATCGAAAAGAATATCTCAACATTTCAGATAATTTGTTTGCCATTAAGTTGATGCACTTCAGTTAATGGAAATGAATGATGATTGCTATTGTGACTACCGCGTCAGCTTGTTCTGGGCTATTCTCTAAGATTAACAGAAAACTGATTGATAAAAGAAATGGTCGCGAATCAATCGAGGAAGAAAAAGGACCTTAAAAATAATGCAATCTCCATAGTTTGACGCAGCACACACAACCTATGGCTAGTAAAATGCCTATTTCGAAACATCTCATTACTCCAAAATTAGTAGTAGAACTATAAATGCTTTACTTGATTATATGAGCCATGTTCATTCCTAAAGTTGTTACTTAGTAACTTGAATATAAAATTGTTCAATTTCTGCTAATTAAGAACATATTCCGATAATGATTTCATACGGATTCGAGACCAATCTATTGCTGTTCCACGGATGGAAAGCTTTCCAGGAAGCTAAAAAGTGCGGGAGAATTGAGATGTTATGAAAATCTTATGTGTATGTGTGTTGAGTTTGTATATTGAATAACTTTCATTTAATCTGTTCTAGATAAAAGAATCTATAATTTGATTTCAGTCAAAAGCCAATCTTTATTCGATTGTTTTAAAATTGATGACTTGTTCTGCATTGTGTTCAAATTATGCTTCCTTTTAAGAAGCCAGAATGAAGGTTTGAACGCCTATGGAAGTTATTGATACAAGATGGATAAGAGTGCCTAGCCTGATAAAAAATATCATAGTTTTCATTCATTCACAATTTAGACACATTCATTCGCATTGTAAAGGAACACAAACAACACAAACTTTGAAAAGAAAATTAAGAGTTTAATGAATTTTATACGTAAAATAGTAAATAATATTCCGGAATATTAATATTTTATTATCCAAATAGACATCAACTCCAATTCGGCGCAGATTTTCATAATCAAATCGTAATAAAATGTATTAAACAGAACAAAAGTAGAGGGTACGCGTATTTGGTTTCAAAATAATATCCTATTCAGCATTAACTAAACGCGACTTATAGTGTGTTTCAAATTTCCGTATTGTTTCAACTAAATTAATGCAGTAAAACATACAACAAAATTTCACAGTACTTAGAAGGTATTAACAAAACAATTAATAATGTGTCCACTGTTCCTGACGTTCAACCAAAGTTTAAAGTTGAATACATAACTATAAAGTACCTGTGTTTAACAATACAGTATAAATTGGTATTCACAAAATAATTAAACAAAGTTAAATAAATTTGTGCGGTCATTTCTGTTTAACGGTGAAGTTAAAATGAATTGTGGTCCGACGATTCTCGTTAAATTTTGTGGAATGGCCGAGAGAGAGTCGGTCCCTCTCGTCTTCTACTACATACAGTTTATATATGAGAAAAAGCTGTTCCCTTCACTTCACCAGATGACAGTTGTAACACGTGTAGGTTGCCTTAATGGGTCGCGAACACCTGTCATTATATACGCCAAATTTTAAAATACCCGAATGGACTGATATTGCGTTATTGCGTTGCGAAAGAATACGATAAAAGGTTCACATTGAAGGACTTTAAACAGTTTTCAATAATAGTATAATAATTTCACAACGTCATGATAATTATTACTGAAATACACTTTGTTTAAAACTGAAAGAGTACTCGATAAATGTAGCAAAAAGAGGCGCATAACAAAACTGTCTAGCTCTTATAATGTAAAAGAGCAAGCAGGCGCTCCACCCACCCACAGTTGGGGGTCTCGATGCCACCCCGTATGCCAACCTAGAGATTCAGTGCGCATGTAGGGGCTACAAGACAGGCGTTCAGTTTTACTCAATAACTCCGTAGGGTCCATTAGCTCAGTTGGTTAGAGCTTCGTGCTAATAACGCGGAGGTCACGGGTTCGATCCCCGTATGGGCCAATCATTTTTTAACTGTATAAATTAGTAAAGTACTTGTTATAAAAGCAATATTAATACCAATGATATCAATAGTATTTTCATGTAGTAGTCAGGTGAAGCTGTTAAGACCTTGTTAGGTCAATAGCGTATTCAGGTAGAAAAAAAAATATTTTCATTGAAATATCCGATTCTCTACAAGTACGTGTGAATTAGTGAATAAAATACATCTTTCAAAAAAGAAAAAAATTGTTAATTTTGTGTACAAAAGATTATCTGCGCGGATAATTAATCCAGAGCATTAATTAAACAACATGAAATTGCCGTACACAGACGACAAACATTGGGGACAAAAAGAAAGAGTAGGCAAAATGAAATAAGAATGTTTTCCATAAAGAGAAAAATCAGAGATACATCCCTCTCTGTTTGCAAAGTAAAAATATTAATGAATACGGACATGTGGACCAAAAAATATGTCGCTTTTAGACTTCTTTTTTTAGCCTTGTATAATTATGGGGACTGGCATCTAGTGGAATGGAAACTTCATCAAAGGCCGAATTGAACGCCAAAAATATAATGTTAGATCCATACATGAAATTGTTATTTTGTCGAACTGACTTTGATCTCATATTTGCATTTGGTTAGGAATTTGAGTTTTTGTATTCGTTTTGAATTCAGTGATATTTTTCACCATCCCATTTTTCGCTATTGGCTATTTCCGAGAAAATGTGGTTGGAGGTTTTCCAATATCCGTTATACTTCCCAAAAACTGCCCCAGCAGGTTTCCACTTTTTTGAGATTTGGACAATATTTTGTAAGAGGTGAAATTCAATACAAATAAGGCAGTTCAAACCGCCCTAAAAGATTATATTGATCCTAATTCTCACAATTTTTTCAACAAAGGAATCAATAATCTAAACATAAAATTTCAGAAATTTACAGATAATAATGACAATTTATTTACTTTTTTCATATAACTTCTTAATTTTATATATAAGGATGTAATCATATAATTTTGGTATTAAAAGATTAAATTAAAAGTTACACTAGGTATTATACGTTCCAAAAAATATACGAAAGAAGTCTAATATGGAAAACCCAACAACATTTTTTATATATGCTTTTATAAAACCAACAGCTATCCAAACTGTTAGCGTCCTTTCGCAATACTACAGGTTCATAACGATGTTATCTTTCACCGAAAGCTCGTGCCATTCGAATCTAAGTCAATCGACGCGGTGTCTGAACGCGTCTATTTCTTTATTGTTTTTTATTGTATACATTATTTTAGCGCCGTCAATATGACAGTACATTAGTAAATATATTAAAAATAGGACTTTTGTGATTGAATATAAATTCAGTCTAGACACAACCACGGCGTGCTCTAACAATAAATTAAAATTTATTACGACTAAATATTGAACTATTTAGAAAAGTAGGATATTGTTACAGAAAGGGAAATGAAAAAAAAAACAAATTGTTAGTCTAATACCATATTTCAAAATATTATGGAAACTAACAAAGCAACAGAAAAAGAAATACTAAAATAAATTAATACTGTATTTCGTGAATAGATTGTTTTTTTTTTTTACTATAGGACGACAAAGTGACTGCACTATGCCTGATGGTAAGCACAGTACAATCGAAAAACAAAGGCGACTGCCGAGAGACATGTCATCCTTCGTCAGTCGCTGCTGTCATTTCGGCCTGCGTGATTGCCTCTTCAAATTACGCTTGAACGGCAAAGATAGGATGTGTGGACTTTTATGATCTGTCTCTATCGCTGTTTTGACAATTCGTTGTTTTATGTGTAGTTGAGTAAATGTGGCATGTTTTAAGGAATGAGTTAATGAATCAACTATACTCAACCTGCGGCCCGCCGGGTCCTTGTGGTTTGACCACCACTATATTTTATTTTTAATTATTTTTAATATTGTGTCCTTCAGAAAAATAAAGAAGCCGCTGAGTAAATTTAATAGATCCCAGATAACCCGAGCGCAATGCGTTCCTTATGATCTTAGAGTTATATCAACACTGTTTTATTGAACAACCACATTTCACTACATTAATAATTGTTAGTTTGAAAACATGTTTTTTTATGTAATACCTAAATATTTGTAGTTTGCGGCCCGCGACACCAGTAGTGAAACGTGTTCGTGGCCCGTTTAAAAAAGGTTGAGTACCACAGGCTCAGATATTCTATTGATTGGAGAGTAAACGTTACCATAGATACATTATCAATTCTAACAAAGGTGATATAACAAAAACATAATAATAAAAGTGTTTTAAATACGACATCACTACAAATTATAAAATAAAGTCCTCTGCCATGGCTGTTTGTCTGTCTGTTCGCGATAAACTCAAAAACTACTGTACGGATTTTTATGCAGTTTTCACAAGTGGATAAAGTGATTCACTAGGAAAGTTTAGGCATATAATTTATCAAAATTTTTATATCATCAAGGTGGGATTCCTTCCACTAGGCCAGCTAGTTTAAATGTAAGACAAAATAACAATAAATTAATCTTCCAACCAATCTTCGAACTAATCATTAAAATAGCATATCACAAGTTTCAAAATTATATAATTCTATAAACAACGGTAAAGATAATAATATGCTTATAACAAAAACGTAGGAAATGTATACATTTTCAGGTATCTGCGAAGAAGGATGGTAATATATTAAATTACTGTCTTTCCGATACGGAATTCCATTTATTGAGTGAAGGAGAGTGAATTAGTTCGAAACTGTAGGAAGTCGCAATGAGATCGAAAATAAACATTTCTTATTTTCACATTTTCACACACACACACACACATTTTCTATACATTTAATAAAAATCTAGGGTGTCTGTACCTTTTCGATTTTCGTGAAAAAATTAGATGCAATTGTCAAGAAATAAGTAATAGAATACATTTCATTTTTGGAAATATCTGTCTGTCTATTTGTCTGTTTGTATGAACACGCATCACTGCTAAAGTACTGGGTTCAAAATAAAACCCACAAAAAAATAAAGCATATCTTCGAGAGTACTGTACTACTACTTAGTCCCTGTTTCATCAAAATCGGTCCACTCTATCAAAAGTTATTGTAATTTTAATGACAACGCGGCGTAAGTACGAGAAAAGTAGATAATTGAATGGACTTCATATATTCAGGTGGCTGTCTTTTACATAGGTTCCACGCGGACGAATTCGCGAGCACAGCTAGTCTAAATATAAACTTTATTCGATATATTGAAATATTATTGTTTATCTCTTTAATATAATGTAGACTTTATTGTTTCTATAAAATTTATATAGAACTGTGTATTCACTAGATGAATATTCAGCATTATTTTATTACCTAAATTGAGTTCAAAAGTAATTAGGTCTACTGAACGGTATTTTTGGCTGGAGATAAATTTATAATTTCGCTTGATGACATGCTACTAGGCATGACCGGCCGTATTGCGCGGCTTGCGTCATACTAGCGACGGATAGTGCGGGGCATGTGAAAATTTAATATTGATATTTTGTATTGGGATTGTGCAGCACAATATATGTTTTCTATCTATTCATCTATTGATATATATTATTACTATTATTATATTGACATATACATCGAGGCGCCAATAGATGTAAAACCCAGAATAAAGTTAATCATTTAAATTTACAGTATGTGAGATTTAATTAATTGAGACAATAATCACTATGTATAATAAAATAAAGTTCTCTGCCACGTCTGTCTGTCTGTTTGTTTGTGTTAAACTCAAAAATTGTAGAAAAGATTTTCATGTAGTTTTCACCAGCGGATAAAGTGATTTATGAGGAAGGTTTAGGTATATAATTTGTCTTCTTTTTTATTATCGGGGCGTGATTACGTCCGCCGGGCTCTCTAGTTGATTTATAAATTAAAAAAATAGTTATTCCATTGTTTTAAGTTTTCACTTCTATTGACAGGCCTTATGGCTGCCTCGAGTTTTTAATTTACACAAACATACATATCTGTTCTTTCTGTTATGTTGTGTTAAAAAATACGTGCGATGTAATCAATTGAAATCGGAATGAAATCCCTCAGTAGGAATTTACTCTTGAATTTTATATGGAAAAAAAACATATTTCTATGGCACAGTGAGAGTACACGGCATGCGTCTGTTGATACGTTTGACCGGTATTTACACGATGCATTCAGGTGGGAAAAGCGAATTAAGTTAGTTCGCTGTAGCATGGAAACAGTCCGTATTGACTTATTCCAAGCAAACTGCGGCTCTGAGAGCGATCGATCTCTCGTCGATGGTAACATATATAGTAATTATAGTGTAGTATAATTGTATATAGATAGTTTGAAAGGTAACGAAAAAGTTTGAATTTTATTAGGGTTGTTTTGTCAAACGGTATACTTCTATAATCAAAAGTTTTCATCATGGTTACTCAGTTATTTGCCCTTTGCCATGATCTTTAATTATATAAACAAAATATCGATGTGTAAATAAAAATTTAAATTAATTATAAATATGAATCAAAAACCACGTGTTAAGCTCTCAAATTTTAAGCAAACATAACTTTGCTAAAATAAAGAAATGTATCGCAACCTATGACACAATTTTTGATTAAATTTACTCGACACCATGGGTGGGTGGTATTGGGTAAATGGTGAATCCAAGACAAAGATGTTTTTAATACTACATTTTACTTACCTTTCTTAGCTTTTAAAAATAAATTCTTTTTTGCTGCTACATGAAGTTGAATTACAACATTGCAAACGCGGGGGTCTAAGTGATGGAATACTTTTATGAACAAAATTCTTATTTTGATTATACAAAGTATTATTTGGCTCTTTTTTTATTAAATCATCATTTGAAGTGAGTTCACCATAAAAAATAATAAGCATTACAATAATAGTTATATGTTATCATATCATTGTTGAATATCGGATGAAAAATAGTAATTGGAACGTAAGAGTAAAAAACACATATAGTCGAGCATAGCAACCTCCTTGGCAACCTTTTTTCACCAAGTTTTTTTAATGTAGTTGTTATTGACGGCTGTCAAAATGTCTTCTTTATTTACATGTGTGTATATGTTGTGTAAAATTCGAGTAGTAGTGTGAGTAGTGCGTATTTTAATTAATTTAATGTACTTCTAATGCGTTTGATATAAAATAAACAGTTTTCTGCACTTCTCCGCCATATAAACTTTAACTATGCCAAATTTCAAGTTCATCCATTCACGGGAAATCGGTTAAAAAGGGGTACAAAGATTTTGCTTTACGTATTAATATATAGATATAAATAGGATCTCGAGTCGCAAACGATTCTAATGAATTTATCTAATCAAAGCCTCCAAGGAAGCGTTTACTGATTTCTATGACTATATTAAGGGTTTTTTTTTCTTGAACTGACTTCGCTGTTGACCTACCAAGTTCTTGTCAGTTTCACCGGACTACTAAGGCGAGCGCTAAGGACACTCAGCCGATTTTATTTGACAACTAGCTCATAAGTGCACAGCACACCTCGGCTTGGGCTGTTGCCTGATACGTGCAATTCGAGACATATTTGAGCTGACCTTTTTTTTTTAACGTGGGGAAATAAAATCCCACGGTGTACGTCTTCCGCTATATTTGAGCTGACTTAAGCTAACTATTCATACATATATGAATTGTTGGAACATATATGTGTACCAAGCATATACCTCAACAACTCTTCATATATTTCGTATCGGATAATTTTCTAAACTATTTCAGTTCGATAAGGGAAAGAAACAAAACCCCTTCCACTTTCATGTGTAAGCGAGTATGCGTGCACGCGTGTGGAGGTAATATGTGTAATGTTGTTGCAGTGATGTAAGATTGTGTGTCACTGTATCGAGCGAGCAGCGCACTCAAGGGCTTCACGCCGAGGGAACGGACCTAGGCTTTAGCCCGTTGCCCAGGGGAGCCTAATCTGGTTACATTAAGGCGTTACCTACAAATAGATGTCTTTACGTCCACCACACTAAGAAGGTATCACAACAAAGCGAGATCAAATATAGATCATTCCTTGCAATTTTGAAGCACTCTATTCATATATACACTGCATAACATTAAAATATATGACAAAGAGTTTGGGTGTAAGGGTTGATTAGCTTTGCTTTGCACTGTAATCATTAAACAAGTAATTAGAAAATTATACATATAACCCCAAAATAAGTGGCCATAATAATCCATATGTTGTCTCTAGAACATACTTTTGCGATTCATACAATATAATGAGATTTTATTGTTATAAAATTGTCAGCTTCTACTATAAATTCCCTATACACGTTATCAAGAACAAACGCACAATAAGTTCAAGAATTCCACAGTCCGTTAGTGGCATCCGCCGCACAATACGAACCCGTACCGAACGATGCGCATTATTATAGACGTCCGCGACATATTTTAATCGCCCCTCCTGATGAAATAACGGCAGTGAACAATCAGTAATAGCCTTTCTCTCCAAACAGAGCGTGTTCACGCCCACGCCGCGTAACCACAGATCGCCCCGCCGTGGTCTGGGGGTAAATTTCGCTCCCGCACACCAGATTAGACACCCCTCGGCAGCGGCTCAAGTCTAGGTTCGATCCCTCGGCAGGGAGCCCTTGAGTGCATTACTTGCGCGATACAGTGACTCGAAAATTTACATCACTGCTACAACGCTACACGATCACCCCCACACACGTGCACGCCTACACGCTTACACATGCAAGTGGAAGGGTTTTGTTTTTTTCCCTTATCGAACTGAAAAAAACTCTAATTTTCCGATAAAAAAATATATGGAGGGGTTGTTGAAGCGTGTATGCTTGGTACACATATGCGTCTCAACAACTCAAACATATAAGAATAGTTAGCTAGGTTAGCTAAGGTAGGTCGCGATGCATGTAACAGGCAACAGCCAAGCCGAGGTGTGCCGTGCACCCTTGAGCTAGTTGCCCAAATGGAATCGGCTGAGTGCCTTAAGCGCTCGCCTTAATAGTTCGGTGAAGCTGTTAAGACCTTGCTAGGTCAATAGCGTAGTCAGTTCGAAAAAAAAAAAGTTCAAGAATTCTGTGAAGCAAGTTAACAGTGGTGACTCCCTCTCGGTACGTTTATTAAACATAAAAATGTACGAAAGTAAGCAGCGTTAATTTAATTTATAAAAAAAGCACACAAAAATAATATCGATAAACCCAATTGAGATCTTTGTATACCGTACTCAATGTCGAGATGTTTTCCGATCCCTTGGTAGTTTTGTAACGACCATAAGTACCATTCGAGGGTTTGAATTGAACAGCTCGACTTTGATTCGAATATAATGAAAGGACTAAGAGGGTGAAATTTGTATATTCAATATATTTGTGTAAAAATACTCGAGGAGTCCATAGAAAAAACTATAGAACACAATTCCATGGTTTTTAGAATTTTTGTCTATCTATCTATCGTTGTACGGGCAACATACAAAAACTATTGACCGGTTTTTGACCAAATTTCCTACGGTAGTAGTTTATATCTCCGTATAACGTATATGGTATGTTTTACACACATATTACATTCATATATATGTATGTTTTACTTATAATGCAGCACAAAACAGAAAAAAACAATGCAAAAACTGCTACTAACTACTACTACGATAATAGTTTATACACTTAAGTAATATGTAGAACTAACCTTTACCTGCGACTACGTTCACTTAGAATAAAAATATTATTTCTAACACGCAGCGGAAGCTCTCAAGAGGAAAAAGACCCCAATTTTTGAACATTCTTCATTAGTGCTCCGCTCCTATTGGTCTTAGCGTGATGATATATAGCCTATAACCATTCTCGATAAATGAGTTATATAGCATTGAAAGAATTTTTCAAATCGGACCTGTACTTCCTGAGATTATCCCCTACAACGTCACAAACTTTACCTCTTTATAATATTAGTATAGATATATTTTAAGGTAATTGATGTATATCTTACTTATAATATAACATTAAATATACGAAATTAATACATTAAACATATTTGGGGAAACTACTCTAGAAGGCTATAGAATTGAAGCCTGAACACATTAACATGGTTTTTGGGTTTTTATCTGTTTGAACACGTACTATACAGAAAATAGTTATATATTTTGATTACATTTCATATGATGTTGTGGCGTTGTAGGGGGTAATCTCAGGAACTACTGATCCGATTTGAATAATTCTTTCAATGTTATATAGCTCATTCATCGAGAATGGTTATAGGCTATATAACATCACGCTAATATCAATAGGAGCGGAGCACAGATGAAAAATGATTCTAAATCGGGATGTTCTTTCCTTTTGAGAACTGCTGCGTGTTAGTGTTGGTGTTGGTATCTATTCCACGCGAACGAAGTCGCGGGCAGAGGCTAGTTTTATATAATTTTGAAACATATACACTATGTATTGAATCGCGATTACAAATAATATGGATCGAACTAAATGAAATTAATAAGCTTCATAGTGTATCCTATTTATAGTGTTTTTTATACTCTTCGGATAATATTAAAAAAATATATCCATCTATTCATCATATATCGTCAGCAAATAAAATATATTGATGAATGAAAATATTACAGTTTTCAATTTCAATGAATAGGCGAAATTCAATATTTTTAAATTGAACGAGCGCTTGGCCAGTACTTGAAATTAGCGTTTCAATGCGGGTGTGTTATAACTTGATTTATATAGGAACGCGTACACGGAACAGGGGAGACAAAGAAGCATCCATATTTATGTACAGGGCTCATTCAAATACTTTTTATTGGCAAAGCCGTGTTTTCAAATCTATATATACAAAAAGAATGTAAATGTAATTTGTTAGTACTTTTTTAGATTTCTATGAAAAAAAATGTTGCAGTTTTCTAGGAATCAATAATTTTGGGGTGTAAGGGGTGTCGAATAACATCATAAGACTTGAGACATCCAAGCCAATCTCACCTGCACGTGGTGCACTCTGCTGATCAAAGAACGAGGCAATGGCGATAGCGGGGTGGTAGGGTTTTACAGCCCGACTGGGTCGCAACCACCATGTATATGGCGAAAAATCCCGTAATAGTGATTCGCTTCTACGGGTCGCGTTTCGGGATCAGCCTGTGCATATCCAGCTTATTACAGGCCGGCATGATAGTGGCGACCGGCGATGGACAGTGTGTCAATCGGTGGTCGCTATTATTTTTGGATTGTACTATGCTTACCATCAGGCATAGTGCAGTCACTTTGCCGTGCTATAATAAAAAAATAATAATAATAAGATACATCATTTTAAGGATTGTCTGTCTGTCTGTCCGACTGTTTGTTTGAACACGTCATCACTGCTAAAGTATTGCGTTCGTGGTAAAAGCAAGCTAAGAGAATCGTAAAGCTTATCTTAAAATGATATTTAGCCTTTGTTTTATGTAAATCGGTTCACTCTATCAAAGGTTATTATATATTTAATGACGATACTACGAGAGGAAAGTATAGAATAAATAAGTGCACTTAATACATTCAGACAACTTTATTTAGAACTGTTTTTTTAATAAGATTCTACGCGGACGGAGTCGTAGACACAGCTAGTGAACCATACATAAAAACTACCCCGGAAATTTTAAAATTCATCTTTTGAAGTGATTTTTTGACGAAACTTATTTATTTTTCGTTATTAAAAAGAAAATTGTACTAAGAGACCTTTAAAAAAAATCGAATGTTCTTAATCTATCCTTAAAATAATCTTATAGATGATATGGTTAAAGATTAAAATATAAACTCAGTTTAATATATAATTATACATACATACATAGTAATAGTTATGAACATATATCATTAAAACTAAACCCTATGTGTATTAAAAAAGATTTGTTACCTATAAATCTAACTCGTAAATAAATCTCTTAAACACAAAATAATATTCCCAATCCATATTGAATGTAGTCTAAGTGTTAATCTGAAAATCAAAATCGAAGATACTTTATTCAATGTATAGATGTTAGCATATTGTATATTACTGCATTAATCTAGTATTACTTGTAAAATAATAAAAGAGCACCGTATTGTATTGTATCGCATACTTTTAAATGTAAAAATGTATGTTTATGAGCCATAAATAAATAAAAAATAAAATTTAAGTCCTAATAAGGCGCTCGTGAATGTCAAAATTACCACCAGCTTGGAAAACAATTCAGTCATAGAAAAGAACTGAAAAGATTCTCGATTTGGCTTATCCTTTTATATCTATACATATAATAAAATCAAGGGTCTGTATGTAGCATCAAAATAAAAAAAAATGACTGATTGGGTATGAAAGTATATACGCTTCTAATAACAAAAAGCAATTTTTAAAATTTTTGTCTGTCTATTCCGGGTAATCTCCAAAACGGCTGCACCGATATGGACGGGAATTTTACTGGCGGATAGCAGAAATTACAGCGGGTAACTTAGTCTACTCTAAATTGGACTAGCTGTTAACCGCGGCTTCGTCTACAATGCTATCTCCAAAACGGCTAGACCGATTTTCACAGGACTTTCACCAACAAATAGCGGATATCATAACAAATAATTTAGTCGTTTTTTAATTTAGACTAGGTGTTAACCGTGGCTTCGCCTGCATTGCTATCTCTAAAACGGTTCGACCGATCTTCAAGAAACTTTCATTGCCAGATAGCTGACCTTTTAAACAGTAATTCAAGCAATTTTAGTTTATACCAGCTATTAACCGTGGTTTCACTCGCAATACTATCCGCATAACTGTTAGACCGATCTTCACGAGACTTTCACTAGCAGATAGCTGATCTTATAAAAAGTGATTCAAACAATTTTACTCTATACTAGCTATTAACCGTGGCTTCACCCGCAGTACTATCTTCAAAACGGCTAGATCGACTTTCACGGGACTTTCACTGGTAGACAACGAACCTTATAAAAAGTAATTGTTGTTATTTTATTTTAGACTAGCTGTTACCCGCGACTTGTCTCTATGAAATTTAGGAAGATTTCAACTAATTTTTATTTCATAATTAGACGCATAGCTATCAAGTTATTGGTTACAATTCGTCATTATAATAATTGGTAACTTTGAACATAGACGAGGTCTTCCTAAAAAGATCCTAGACCATAAACGTTATGGTATATTACGTAAAGAGTTCCATAATACAATTTCTTGCGGAACAGACAAGCGTTTATTTTTTTATAGTCACAAAATCTTAATTACAATGGATATGAATATTTAATGTAATGTAAATTGAATCTTTATAATAATATTTTAAGTAATTGTTTCATTAGTTCCTTATACAGTGTAAGTGAGTACTGAAGTAGTTATATGGTGGGGTAAGGTTCCAAAAATGTTGCTGATGGTAAACCTCTTTAAGAACGCTGTTAGTATTTATATATCTAATGTACACATTACATATTACTGTAAGCGGCATGCGTTTCGTACTTACAATTATTCTTAAAGAGCATTTCTATAATTACACATAATCTCACAACTTTATAATTCTTTAATATAATTAAAAAAAACGCGCGCGGAGCTGCGGGTACAGCTAGTCTAACATATATGTATATATATGCTTATAAGTAAGTCCATCGGCCAACATTAAGTGGAACAACAGTTAATAATTAAATTTATCAACATATTTGATGCACAAATAGCAATGTTAGTTTTGCAGATGACGCGTTGTAACATGCCATCGTTTCGAATCGCAATGGGAAATGTACGAATATACGCAACATTTTCATTGATGGGCGCTTTTCGGAATATTTAATCCAATCTGAATTTCTGCTTGTGACAAGTGATGTGTAAATGATTTTGATCTACGAAACATTCATTGTTCGTGTTTAAAATTATACTGAGCATATTTAACCGTTAAATTCCGTCTGTTTTTAATTAAAAATGCCATTGCCAGTTGATTCACGTATTGAAATGTGATATTGAAGCGAAAAATAATCAGTACCTGGGCGACCGAGGCTAGCTCGGTTCTTTAAATAACATTAAAATTTTTAAATTAAAATAAACTGTTCGGTTTGCTTCACAAAAACAGCAATTTTTATAAATAAATAAAATTATATACATTCGTATTCGAACTGAGGTTACACGGATTTTCGAAGCAACCAATTTTCATCTGAGCTATTTTTCTTTAGTTAAAAAAAGCTCCGTTAAAAACTTTTCCATAAATAAAATCTAGTTAGATCGGGTTATCGTCCCAGAGAACTACCAACATACTAAGTTTCACGGAAATAGATGACTCCGTTTCCGAGATTCTGAATATATATAAATATAAAAATATACAAGAATCGCTGGTTTAAAGGTATGAAGGGATAAATAATCATAGAATGTCTGTGTATAATATCTATGTCTATCTAATCTATATCTTTAAACGAATAATTCTTGTATATTTTTATATTGTTATATATTCAGGATCTCGAAATCGGCGTCAGCTATTTCCGAGAAACTTAATATGTAGGTGGTTTCGGGGACAATAAATCGATTATATTTCGATTTATTTAAACAAATATTGCTGACGTAATCACCTTCCGAACCCGCCCCCATCCCTATGTCATCTAAAATTAGCAAGTCAAGGATCCACTACGCCATCAGCGCTTACATAATACAAGTATTGACCTCAAACTCCTTTTGTTTTCCAGAAACCCTTCTCGGGTGAAAAAATAAGTACATACAAATATATGTTAAAATTTGAAATCTAATTAAGTTTATTTTAAGACTAGCCTTTGCCCGCGACTTTGTTCGCGTGGAATAGATACACTAAAACTAACACGCAGTAGTTCTCAAAAGGAAAAAACATCCCGATTTCGAAACATTCTTCATCTCTGCTCCCCTCTTATTGGTATTAGCTTGGTGATATATATAACCATTCTCGATGAATGAGCTATATAACACTGAAAGAATTTTTGAAATCGGACCAGTAGTTCCTGAGATTTCCCCCCTATAACGTCACAAACTCACAAACTCTACCTCTTTATAATATTAGTATAGATTAGAGCTTAAACTGTGTACAAAAAAAAAACTACTGTTTATTTTTTAACCATGGAATACAAGGCTCTTTATTTTATCTATTTATTATATCAAAATCCTAACATTATTTCCATAAAATGAGTAACGGATATTAATAGACTTATCTAGAATTTTAAATTGAGTTGTCAAATATATTTAAAGAATGATCATATTTTAAATGTAATAATTTTTCAATGTGTGAATAACGAAACTCGAATTTTAAAAAGTAACATACTTTTAACTGTCTACGCTATTGACAAGCAAGATCTTAACAGCGTCACCGAACTATTAAGGCCAGCGCTTAGGCATTCAGCCGATTTTATTTGAGCAAATAGAAAATGGTGCACGGTACACCTCGACTTGGGCTGTTGCCTGATGCATGCAATTCGCGACCTATCTTTTTTTCTTTTTTTTTTTACGTGGGGAAATCCCTTATGGATGTGTACCAAGCATAAATGTCTCAACAATTCGGATACCCTGTCTATTAGAAAACAATGAGAGACAGTTAAGCGTCCACTATCGAAATTGCGATATGCTGACAAAAATAATAGTATAATCCGATTACTAATTTGTATTCACTTACATGAAATACAAAACGTAAATTTAACAACTGATGTGAGTGCCACGTCATTTTCAACTGTATGTTAAATATTTGCGGTAAACGCTAAAAGCGGAATTTACTTCGGCTTTAATTTTGGTAGATGAAAATGAGTTCGACAGGTATTATCGTTGCATTGAAATTTGACAACAAATTGACGCTGTAAACATATTCACAATTATCTAGTTAATTACTTGGTACATTGTATGAAAAGGTCGAATATTTTAAAGTAATGGTATCTATACTTAATATATAAAGCTGAAGAGTTTGTTTGTTTGTTTGTTTGTTTGGTTGAACGCTATGATCTCAAGAACTACCGGTCCGATTTAAAAGTTTCTTTTAGTGTTAGATAGCTCATTTATCGAGGATGGCTATAGGCTACATATCATCACCTTAAAACAAAAAGGAGCTGAGCACTAATGAAGAATGTTTCAAAATCGGGCTATTTTGGAAACTTCCGCTGCGTGTTAATGTCAGTATTATACGCGTTGCCATGGTAACGCGATAACAATCTATCAAAAATATTTTCATGGTTTATTTTGTATTCCTATTCAAAAAGTTTATTCTACGTTAGTTTTGTTTTCGATTCTTAATTATACGTGTTACGTTTATATCGCAAACATTTCTTAAGTTTATTTTGTGTTGTTATTCAGAAAGTTTAGTAGTAATAATATTCGTCCAATAAGACAGTCGAAGGAATTAATCCATACAGCCAATAATGAAGTTGTCAATATAGTTAGTTTTCTTCTATGTCCAAGTTAATGTAAAGGTATAAACGCCGAATCCTCTACATAACATAACGTAATTTTTTATCTTCTTAATCTTCAAGACCATAGAATTAATGCTTCGTGGTTTTATTTTTCATTCATTTCACTTATGCAAAATAAACGAACGATATTATATATAATACGCAACCAATTTCTACACGATATAGAATCATGTAACACAATATTATGAAAAAAACATAAAATCCACTACCTGACAGACTGAAATCCCGCCAAACACTCTTAAAAAACTCTATTCTACATTAGTTTTGTTGCCAATTTTTTATTTGTGATATATTACGTATTATAAAAGTAAAGTGAGTGTAATTTATATTAAAATAAACTATTTTTGGTGAATACAATCTGTGATACTACAAACATAAACATTTTTTTAACTCTGTCGATATGTCTGTTATTTTATTTGTTCCGGGTAATCTCCGAAACGACTGGACCTATTTGAATGTTTTTTTTTCTTCTTAGAAATGACTACGCTTAACAGCTTCACCGGACTACAAGTAATATTTGAACGGGAATTCTACGGGCAAATAAGTAACTAATTAGCTGTTTTATTTAATATTGTTCGATAATGTGTAGCTTCATATTTTCATTATTTTCTTATAGTGTGAGCACTGAGGGTGATATATAGTTTAAAATTCCAGTTATGTGGCTGATCATAATCCCATCCCATTCGATACACTATTAGTACTCACATACATAATGTACACGTTACCTGTTACAGTAGATGATGTGCGTGTGATACAAATATTTTTGAAATAGTATTATTGTAATTTACACTAGATGTGTAATGACAATTTTAAATTTATTTAATATATTAAAAAAAACGCGTGCGAAGCCGCGGGTAACAGCTAGTTTGTTTATAAAGTTTTTGAAGTGATGGTATATCTCTATTACATTTTGTGTAAAAATTAATGTTGGTAAAAAATGTTTAACAACTTTAGAGTAATCGCTGTGGAAGTTAGCATACCTAAGTGACTTTTCATTGAGAAGATTATGTTATATGATAATTTATCAGAAAAAAAATCTTTAACCTCATTTAACCGAATTTTTTTGGTGTTTTGATTATAAACTTTATAATGTAATTAAAGTTTTATGTTTAATTTTTATAAACGAAACGAAGGGTTGTAGAATTTGCTTTGAAGCGGACGTGAGGTTTTTAATTTGCTTTAAAATTCCATTAAATACAAAAAACAAAAGGGTACCTAATAATACAAAATAAAGAGAATAATTATAAGTAAAAAATGCCTTTTTTAATACTTTGACCACAATATCACCTGATGTGGTTTAAGATGGTAAACATGCTCGGTGTTATTACAAAAAAGTTAAACACGTATTGAATACTTCCTTTAAAAAGGTTACGTTTTAAATGCACCGCACTCGCCCGAAGCAAATTCACGTTGTCCTTTTTCCGCAAGTCTAACTTAACCTAATCATAGAAGCTGCATCCGAGACAGTAAAACATAATCACCAAAAACCAGGTTTTGATACTTCTGCTTTGTAATAATCATAATTATAGTTTGCCTGAGCCCCCTATTTTTTGGTTAAATGTCTCTAATCAATTGTTTTCAAGTCACAGCAGTAATGCAAGGTCGTTTTTCAATTCCAGTTTTCTTCGCGATACTTTTCTTCAACATTCGTCAATATTTACCAATTTAAATGACTTAATCTATGCAAATTTCTAAAATCTTTTTAATGTATACTTAACGGTTCAAACCTACCCACACGGAAATATATAACGTCGGTCAAACATCTCGACTATTATTACGATTGAAGTCATAACTTTATAATTAAATTTTATAAATAGAATTCTCTCTTCGACTGAAAGTATAAGTAGGAAAAATAATATAGTTCATTCAACAGAGATCTAACTTTGTAGTTATTCCAATTAATTGACTCCCACGGAAAAGATTCTAAGATATCACGTTTCTTTCCAATAACTAAGATGAATAAAGCATTTTCTGAAATAACATGATGCAATAAAAACAACAACGCTTTGTTGATTCTATTCTATGAATTTCAAGCTATTCTATCTTACTGTAGAATTATTTACTTACGTTGTTTTCTATACTAATATTATAAAGAGGTAAAGTTTGTGAGTTTGTGAGTTTGTGAGCTTGTGACGTTGTGATGTTGTGACGTTGTAGGGGGTAATCTCAGGAACTACTGGTCCGATTTAAATAATTCTTTCAGTGTTATATAGCTCATTCATCGAGAATGGTTATATATATATCATCATGCTAAGACTAATAGGAGCAGAGCACAGATAAAAAATGTTTTAAAATCGGGATGTTTTTTCCTTTTGAGAACGCGAACGCAGTCGCGGGCAGAGGCTGGTAATATTATAAAGAAGTAAAGCTTGTGAGTTTGTGATGTTGTAGGGGGTAATTTCAGGAATTACTTGTCCGATTGGAAAAAATCTTTCAATGTTATATAGCTCATTTATCGAAGATGGTTATAGGTTATAAATCATTACACTAAAACCAATAGGTGCGGAGTGCCAGTAAAGAATGTTTAAAAATCGGGGTTTTTCCTCATGAGAGGTTCCGCTGCGTGTTAGCGTTAGCCTAAAGTTACTATTCCACGCGAACGAAGTCGCGGGCAGAGGCTAGTCTTTTATAAACATACATTTGAAATCATCTTAGCAAACCGTTATCGACTTGACAACTTTGTCAAATTTCATTGCATGATTATTGGTTTAATATGAAAACCATAAATTGTATTAAAACTCTTCGATAGGACCTTCTGCAGTAGGTGTGGTGTAGATAAATCCAAAAATCTTGTTGACAAGAGGGACACAGTATTTTTTGTAGAGTTACTTTTAGGTCCATTAACATTCACATCAATATTTTTATGAAAACCATTCTAAGCTTTTGAAAATTCTAAACTCAAATATTCGAAAGATGAACATCCATTAAACCTGAAGACTTAATAGAAGAATAGAAGTATAGTATCTACAATAGAAGTATTGATTTTATAAATTTCAAAGAGCTACGAATTATGCGTCTGCTTTTATGTTTAATTTAAAATTGAATCGATAAAGTTGTTTTTTTTCTCGAACTGACTACGCTATTGACCTAGCAAGGTCTTAACAGCTTCACCGAACTACTTCGGCGCGCACTTGCGGCACTCATCCGATTTTATTTGGGCAACTAGCTCGAGGGTGCAAGGCACACCTCGGCTTGGGCTGTTGCCTGATTTTTATACAATGTACCAAGTAATATATGCAATTCGCAATCCTTCTTTTTTTTACGTGGGGAAATCCCTTATGGATACTCGCCCTCCCGGGGGAGAGATTGGGTTATGTCCGACTCGCACGGACTAAAACCCCACGGTGTACGTCTTCCGCTATGGTTGCGACGGCACGAGATCTCTATAGACTTCATCGTGCCGCCCCAGCGGTAGGCCCAGCAGCAAAAGCGCCGCCGCGGGACTTTGTCTTGTAAGGAGACAGCCGGGTATACACCGGCCGTCTCCCTCGTCCGCCGGACCTGTGCAATGGGAAGATGGGTCCCCCGACTCATCTTCCCTGGTCCAGTTACGGTGGGAGGAGGCGGTCAATCTGCCTCCTCCTCCTACCTGTCCTTCGTTGGCGGAGACGGCCACTTTGAGAATCCTGCTCACGGACCCTCTCCGCCACCTCCTTCTACGTTACGACTTCCTCGCAAAGGGAGGCCATGGCATTCCACACATTCTTGCTGCCGAGCATGGCTATAACTACGCTCGCCAGCGAGAAATCCTGTCCTACCGCCGCAGCCAACGTGCGTCGCTGCTTCTCCTACGCAGCACACTCCGAGAGTGTGCTGTGCGGTGTCTGGGTCAACGCCGCACTGATGGCATACGACGGTCGGCTCCCTGCATGCTATCCGGTGCAGATACCAACCGAAGCACCCATGGCCGGTCAGCACCTGCACCAAGCGAAACGTCAGGGAGCCCCATCCTCTCTGGTACCATTCCAGCAGGATCGGGCGGACGGCGTCGATCGTGTATCGACCGTAACGTGCGTCCACCAGGTCCCGCATCCATCTCTCCACCATCTCTTCCCTCTTTGCTCTCCTCCTTTCCTCTATTTCTCTGGGAGCTAGAGGCTCCCCCAACCGTTTCTTAGCCGCCGTATACGTGTATATGGCGGCAAGCACCTTCACCTCTAGCTCCCAAGGAAGGGAGCCGGCCAGCACAATGGTCACCGCTGAGGACATCGTTCGGTACTCTCGTATCACTCTCAACGCCACGGTACGCTGTGCAGCTCTCAGCACACGGATGTTGGTGGCATTGAAGGAGTCGACTCACAACGGTGCCCCGTAGGCGGCCATGGACCCGATGACCCTCATATAGAGGCGGCGGCAGACGGCACCTGGCCCCCACGTGTTGGAGAGGAGTCGTCCGAGCGCCGCTGCCACTTTGACTATGCTTGGTCTGAGTCCCTTAAAATAGGGCTCAAACCACCAGCGTTCGTCCAGGGTGAGGCCCAGATACTTTATCTGGGTCCCCACCCTGACACGGATGCCTTCGACATAGATATGGGCCCCTGGAGGTGGCCCTCGCTGAGGCCCATGAAATAATAGGGCCTCGGTCTTATTGGGGCTACCCGAGGCCCAGCCTTCTAATGCGCCCGACCACGAGAGTGACAGCTTCCGTGGCTAGGCACAACAGGCTATTAATTTCCCCCCCTCGAGCTATGACTAAGTGTAGCAAATAAGGTGCGCTTCAGAAGTTAGTGCACTGCGGAGCACCCAGCCGTAGCCCATGTTCTACAAGAGTGGGCCCAAGGCCGACCCCCGTGACATCCCGGTTCCGCTTCGGACCATCTGCCGTCTCCCATCCACGAGGACGACCTCTCTCCCGTCCAAGTACGCCTCCAACAGCCGTCGCAGGTACAGGGGCACTCCGAAAAATCGGAGCGCCTCCCGTATGATACCATACGGCAGACTGTTGAAGGCGTTGGCGATGTCCAAAGACATCGCCAATATTCTTTCGCCCTGAGAGGTCACCTCCATAGAGACCTGTTTTAGGAGGGTCAGGGCGTCAAACGTGGAAAGCCATGACCGGAAGCCGAACTGCGCGTCCGACAAGTTCGGCCCCAATTCCTCAGTATGCTGGACGACCCGGGAGGCAATGATTCTCTCGAGCGCCTTCCCAATGTCGTCCAGCAACACCAGGGGTCGGTACGCGGACGCACAGTCCGGAGGGCGGCCTTCCTTCCCTATCAGGCAGAGCGTTCGCGACCCATCTTTTTTTTTACGTGAGGATATCCCTTATGGATACCCACCCTCCCTGGGGAGAGAGTGGGTTATGTCCGACTCGCACGGACTAAAACCCACGGTGTACGTCTTCCGCTATTGTTGGGGCAGCACGAGATCTCTATAGACTTCATCGTGCCGCCCCAGCGGTGTGGCCCAGCGGCAGAAGTGCCGCCACCGGGCCTCGTCTTGTAAGGAGACAGCCGGGTACACACCGGCCGTCTCCTTCTCGTCTGCCGGACCTGTGCAATGGGAAGGTGGGGCAATAGGTCCGGCTACGGTAGCGGGAGTAGCGGGCAAACTGCCGCCTCCTCCTACCTGTCCTCCTTTGGCGGAGGGGGCCGCTTAGCGGATCGTTCACACTCAGACAATGTGTGCTGCGCGGTGTCCGGGTCAACGCCGCACTCGTGGCATACGGTGGTCGGCTCCCTACGCGCTATTCGGTGCAGGTACCAACCGAAGCACCCGTGCCCGGTCAGCACCTGCACCAGACGGAACGTCAGGGAGCCCCATCGTCTACTGCACCATTCCAGCAGGACCGGGCGGACGGCGTCGATAGTGTATCTGCCGTACTGCGCATCCGCCAGGTCCTGCTTCCACCTCTCCATCATCAAGTACCTCTCAGCTTTCCTCTTTTCCTCTATTTCCCTGAGAGCTGGAAGCTCTCCTGACTGCCAGCACTCACGCCTCCAGCTCCCAGGGAAGGGAGCCAGCCAGCACCATGGCCGCCACCGAGGACACCGTGCGGTACCGTCTTATCGCCCTCAACGCCACGGTGCGCTGCGTATTTCGCAACGCACTGATATTGGTGGCGCTGAGGGCGTCCACCCACAACGGTGTCCCGTAGGAGGCCATGGACTGAATGACCCCCATATAGTGTCGGCGGCAGGCGGAACGCGGCCCCCCCCCCCCGTGTTGGGGAGGAGTCATCCAAGGGCCCCTGCCGCCCCGACTATCCGCGATCCGAGCCCCTTAAAGTGGGGCTCGAACCGCCAGCGTCCGCCCAGGGTGAGGCCCAGGTATTTCATATGGGTCCCCACCCTGACACGGACGCCCTCCACACAGATGTGGGGCCCGGAGGTGGCCCCCGCCGAGGCCCATAAAACATAAGGGCCTCGGTCTTATTGAGGGCCACCTCGAGGCCCAGCCTTCGAATGCGCCCGACCACGAGAGTGACGGCCTCCGTGGCCAGGCGCAGCAGATCGTTCAGATCTCCTCCCCGGGCTACGACTAGGGTGTCGTCCGCGTAACATATGAGGCGCGCTCCGAAAGGGAGCGCGCCACGGAGCACCCAGGTGTTCCACAGGAGTGGCCCTAACGCCAACCCTTGTGGAACCCCTCGCGCCGTATTGCGCCGGACCATCCGACCTCTGGCGTCCACGAAGGCAACCTCCCTTCCGTTGAGGTACGCCTCCAACAGCCGCCGCAGATACAGGGGCACTCCAAAAAAGCGAAGCGCCTTCCGTATGACGCTATGCGGCAGGCTGTTGAAGGCGTTGGCGATGTCCAAGGACACCGCCAATAACCTTTCACCCTCAGAGGTCGTCTGTGGAGACCTTCTTCAGGAGGGTCAGGGCGTCCAGCGTGGAACGCCCCGACCGGAAGCCGAACTGCGCGTCCGACAGGTTCGGCCCCACTTCCTCTAGGTCCTGGACGACCCGGGAGGCAACGATCCTTTTGAGCGCCTTCCCGGTGTCGTCCAACAATACGAGGGGCCGGTACGCCGACGCGCAATCCGAAAGGCAGCCTTCCTTCGCCATTAGGCAAAGCCGCCCCGTCTTCCAGGGCCTCGGGAACTGCCCGACCGCAAGACAACGGTCAAACAGCTCCCGAAGCCACCCGCCTAGATGGTCCAGCGCAATGGCTAGCACTCGGCTCGGGACCCCGTCAGGGCCGGGTGCCTTGCGTCCGGCGGTGTTCGCGACCCATCTGAGTTAACCTAAGCTAAGCTATATATTCATACTTATATGAGTTATTGAAACATATATCTGTACCAAGCATACATACCTCGACAACTCTTATATGTATTTTGTTTTGGATATTTTTTCTAAACTATTTCAGTTCGATAAGGGAAAAATAAAACCCTTCCAATTTCATGTGTAAGCATGTGTGCGTGCACGTGTGTGGAGGTGATATATGTAATGTTGTCGCTTTGTGCACCTCAATGAAGATGTAGCGTGATACTATGGTTATTACACAATCATAGCTCACACTCTGAATGTACATATCTAACTCTCGGTACAACGCATAGTATGGAAAACAATAGTCAATCGCGGCCCCTAATACGTCTTTGTTTTCTTTATTAAAATTCAGCTGGTCAAAACTGTGTATGGCATTACATAATCTAATAAATTAGTCATTTGCTATCCAATTTTAATGGCAAACAACCTCATTAAGTAGCGAGTCTTAGCTTATGGTCTCTCTCAATTTTCGATAAACTAATTAAGTCCACTTTAGAAATACTCGTCCATTTATTGCAAGACATTTATTTTACCATCAACCCCAATCCCATAACGCAATTCGGCACGTAAGAGATACCTACTCGTAACATAGTCAATCGTAGGAATAACAAGGAAAAATAATTCTAGTAATTTTTCCGGAAAACTTAACAATACGAGCCCATTGGTTCAATAACACCACATTTCGAGTTTCATTAAATTAGTAACACAGACTATGGAAGCCTTATTAGGACAGTCACTTCTATTGGAATTTAATAGTTTTAGACAACATTTAAACTAAGTCTAATCTCTAAACTATTGTGGATTGATCCTTGTATAGGTCATATAATATAATCTGATACTTGTTAGTATTATTTTATATAGTATAGTTTTTTTTCTTTTAATTCCAGTATTTAGCCCAATTTAATCAGTGTCTGACTTACAGGAAGCGTTACATATCACTTTCTTTCGCCGAAAACATCGAGTCCTATTCAATCCTAAGATTCAAACTAAAAAACTAAACTTAAAAGGCCGCCAACGCACACAAGTGGTGTTACTAGTGTCTATGGGCAGTAGTGATCACTTATCATCACAGTTCGTTTGCCCCCTATAATATAAAAAATAACTTATGACCAATGCGGAGTCTCAACCCACTATCAATAAAGCAATCATCGCTTCAACAACGCGTTCTTTATAAGTGCCTATAGTAAAAACAGGTGTCATTCATAATCGTAATTTATCATCTTTCTTTATATATAATTTTTTTCCGTACGTGCGTACAGAAGTGCATTGAGCTCCTCCGAAACGGCTGGACCGATTTTAATGAAATCTTGTGTAGGTGTTCCAGTGGATCCGAGAATGGTTTAGATTCACAATTGGGCCCGGTAGGTAGCGCTATTGTGGACCTTTAGGATTTTTTTATTATCAAGGCAATGTCTGTCGGGACCGCTAATTATACTATATATAACTTTTTTTGCGATATACTGAAGAGATATGTGATGTTATTGATGATCTTTATTTAATTCACCTACACAATACATAGTAAAATCATTACATAGTATAAAACAAAGTCCCCTACGCACGTCTGTCTGTCTATTCTGTCTGTCTGTCTGTAATGTTTTTTAATTTTGTAAAATTAATGTTATGTTAAAGTCAGTTAATTCTTTGACATTAAAACATTTCGTACAAGATAAAACTCTATATTTTGTTTTGTATTGAGCAAGAATATATTGTATTAAATTATCGTTATGCTTTTTATTATGAAAAGTATGGATTTTTATAATCAATGTTTCAATCTATTTGTTTATCTTTGATTTCAATGTTGATGGATGAGCGATCCATGATCTCGAACTTTACAATGAACCTGAGCTCTATCCTAACTAAATAACTTTGACCTTATTATTGCTCCTAGAGAATACTGTTTCTGTTTTTTGACGACCACACCTCTGATCTAATTCCACCTCAAGGCATAATTTGTTACCATCTGGCTATATCATATTTTATAATAACTTCAATATTTCACTGACAGTTGGTATTATAGATGTTATTAAACAAGTAATCTGAGCAATTTCATGTTCTCAAAATAGATTAGTTCACTAAATCTCTAAGCTATATTATTTATAAATTAGCCTGAACTTTCCTTGACTAATAACTTTCAAATCCATTGAATACATTACGATATGGGGCATCGCAAATTTGTCTCTTTTAAATTTGATTAATTCGTTACATATCTATTTTTCTGTGCAGATCTTTTTGTTCATATATTTTTTTTTGAGGCAATAAAATAGTTTTTGACTATATAATCAACTAAGACGTGTATTTCAAGAATTCGCGACACGGAATAATAATTTCAAAATGAATAGTTAACAATACAATGATAGTCAGTACCATTCGAGATTTAATATTTATATTTAATACCATAAACTATATAAAAAGTTGAACTTAATTTGATACAGAAGGATAATTGTTAGATAAAAAATGGAAATTACGTAAGATATTATAACATATCACACCCTCTTGAGCGCAATATGAATACAAAGCAACGGACTGATAATGACTTGTTAAATGCATATTTATACAACTTAAAAATCTCAGAAAACAGAAACAGCCCATCAGCCGGCTTTGTTATCATTTTGCATCTCTGTATATTTTAATTGTGACATGTAATAAATTACACACAAAAATATATACAGTATATATTATCTTATATAGAATATTGAGTTAATTTTCTCAAACTATCCTTTTTGTGCACATACAACTGATAAATGCGTGGTTTGACGTGAGTTTTAATCTTACGAAAAAAAAAAATATTTATCTATACGCAATCACTAAACATCAGGTGTATGGTTGCCGTAGTGGTGCGGCTTTTTTATTTTTATTTTTGGCAACCAATCTTTCACATTATTACTACCATTGTCGTGTAGTTAATAATATTACAAACATCGTGTGATTATTTCAATATTCTAACAAGATGATGGCTCCCTTGTTAGACCTTCCAGGGACTTTCTGTGGCATCTCAGAATTTCATGCTCCGTGTTATTATTTGCCATTCACTTCACTTATGTACAATAAACTAACTATATTACGTAAAATACCAAATTTCCAAAATATAGAGTCAAATAACACAAGATTATGAATGAAATATAAAATCTAATACATGAGAGACTAAAATCCCGCCAAAAACTCCAAGTGGAGCAGTTATCCCGAAAGCAACTATCTTCTAGTCATATAATAGGCTGACTCTCTTTTGGTTTGTTATATTGCAAGATCAGTGTATATATGTTAACAATATAATATGACAGTGGCGACTGTCTATTGATACTGGATCTCCCGGTGGTCTCCGTTGTTTTTCGATTCTACTATTTGCCATCAGTACAGTAGTAGGAATAGTTCTACATAGGTCGTGCTTTATTAAATAAAAGAAAATCAGCAGTAAGTTGAAGTTTTGGGAGAAGGAAAACACCATAACGTTATGTTAGCATATAGATTGGATTTTTTATGCATCTGGTTAGTTGCCACCAACGATTTAAAATCCTGCCACAAAATTTCTATGGGTGTGTTCACACAGGAGCACTTGGAGGTCAGTCTCTCTAGTTTTAGCATGTTACCACAATAGCATTACTTTTAGTGTGACTGCCCGATGGACAAATTAGTTTAAGTAATCGTCTAGCTGTTACCAACGCACTGGGTGTAATGGATTCAGGTCCCAAACTACAAAATTGTGATTTTGAGATTTTCCCATACAGATAAACATTGATACCCAGTGAGAAACTTATTTTTTACAAAAAGAAATGAATATAACACATTGTCATTTAACATCAATTTAGATTTTGATCAAAAACTAAAATATACATTGCATAAAAGATTAAAACTCATATTTGATACCATGATTTCTACAAAACTTTCCATATTCGAATGCAATTTTAATAAGTAACCTTTATATAATGTAAAGAATCGTTACATCTCGTCAGGCAGAAAAGGATAATTTGTTAGGCAAAATACAAGTTATATAGGATATTTTTACATATCACATTTTGCTTCGAAACAATATGGATACAAAGGTACGAGCTGATCATTATGTACCAAATTCATACATATAAAGCTAAATATCGGAAAAGATAAATAGAGACAGCAGACCCTTTGTTATCATTTTGCTTTGTTACGCCGAACGTGATATGTAATAATCCATAATAATATATACAAGTATACATAACTTTACACTTGATAAATCTCTTTTCAACTATCCTTCTAGTATAAGTTAAATTGACCAATATTAATTGAGACAGTTAAATATTGTTTATAATCTCCACACCTACATTAAATTAAATGTGTTTTATAAAAATGTAGAATTTATAGTCTAAACACACCTTTATGACATCCTAATTATAATCCTAATCAATACAATAGTAAAAATATAGATAATGCTCCAAAAGCGGTATAATAACCGCAGATAAAGTATAATAAAATATTTATTTATGTAGTAACTTATTTACAATTTCAAGTTCTTTCACATGAAAGAATACAACCCATGAAAACTGGCTATTAAGTACATCTATTACTTTTTCAGACAGATTTTCAAGTCAATGGCCAGGTGGATATTACAAAAACTCAAAGCACGATGCTTTCATTGCGATGTTTCATTTCTTTGAGAGCTCAGGATTATTGGAGGATTCGAAATTACATATTGTTGCAGCGCCCGCGCGCCTGTCTACGATTAACCGTAGCTCAGCCACATATTATTCAATAATCGCACTGAAAATATTTTGTAGCCTGAAGCGTTACAGTTGTGTACAATATTTATAACAAAAGCAATTGAGAAGATGTATTTAATTAGTTCTTTGGATTATGTTTCATATGTCTGCAAAGTTTTCTTTTTCTTTGAAAAGTTAATCGGTTCTTTTGTTTAAACTGTTGAGTTCAAAGTAATTTTGTTATTTAATGAAACATTTTAATTATGTTTTGTAATATTAATTTATTGAACAATGGCGTCGTATAGCTTCAGCGCTACTGCACGCGCAACCTAGACGGAGTGTGCGCAATAGCGCAACCTGACTACGCCTTCTAGAACTTTCCATAAATCGATAACGCTCTTTTAACACTAAAAATTAAACTAGTTATTTCGACTGTTCTTTTTCTGTAGATTTTCTCTGAAAAGTTAATCGGTTCTTTTGTTTAAAGTATTTTTTTTATTTAATGATATATTTAAACTATATTTTGTAATATTAATTTATTG
>JACEII010000036.1:3831244-3889263 GCA_014332785.1 Antheraea mylitta
AAAAAAAAAAATAGTTGATTTTTTTGACCCACCCTAATATACATACTAGCGGTCCCTGCGGACGTTGTCCTGTTTTGATACTTTAAAAAATCCTAAAAGCCAACCGTAGCGCTACCTACAGGGTCTAACTGAATGTAAACTGTTCTCGGATACACTGGAACACGTACACAAAATTTCATCAAAATCGGTCCAGCCGTTTAGGAGAAGTTCAGTAACATACACACGTATTGAAGAAACTTATATATAAAGATTTTTATGTAGGTGGTAGAGCTATTGACTGGCTTTAGCATGAATGGGTCGGCTCGTTCGGGGTAGTACCACCCTCTCATGGAAAACTGCATTGTTGCGTTTCGTTCGGTCAGTGAAAACACCGGAGGCCCACCTCTCCTCACCCTCCCACTGTCCTCTTCTCTTCCTGTCCCTCTTTCCTCCAACACAGGCTAGCAACGCACTTGCGACTTTCCTGGTGTTGCAAATGTCTATGGACGGTGATGATCATTTAACATCACGTAACCCACCAATTCGTTTGCCTACTATGACATAAAAAAACGAGTCTTAGCCGATTTCAATCAATAAGTATAATCTTATACTTGAATATAGGACGTAATAAACCAAGCATACGAGTGAATACCAGATTCTGGGGGTAAATTTCGCTCCCGCACACCTGATTATGCCCCCCTCGGCAGCGAATCAAGCCTAGGTCCATTCTCTCGGCGTGGAGCCCTTGAGTACGTGCTCGCGCGATACAATGACACAAAATCTTACATCACTCCAACAACAGTACACATATCATCCCCACGCACGTGCACGCATACACGCTTACACATGAAAGTGGAAGGGTTTTGTTTCTTTTCCTTATCGAACTGAAATAGTTTAGAAATTTATCCGATACGAAATATATATACCATAAGAGTTGTTGAGGTATGTATGCTTAGTACACATATATGCTCCAACAACTTATGTATGTATGAATAGATAGCTTAGGTCAGCTCAGATAGATCGCGAATTGCACGTATCAGGCAACAGCCCAAGTCGAGGTGTGCCGTGCACCCTTGAGCTAGTTGCCAAACTAGAATCAGCTGAGTGCCGCAAGCACTCGCCTTAGTAGTCCGGTGAAGCTGTTAAGACCTTGCTGGGTCGATAGAGTAGTCAATTCGAAAAAAAAAAAAATACCAGACGATACAATCACGTTTATATCCGGACCGTGTACTGTGTTAATAACTGTTTTTAGAAGCTACATTCTATTATATTGGCGTGAATGCTATTAAAGAAAAATGTATTAGTAAAATAAAATAGTAAAGTAGAGAAAAATTCTGAAATATCAAAAGCAGGAGCGGACAGGAAATTGAATCTATGTAAGGTGAACGCAAAAATGACAAGTGACAGTAGGATTTTAAAACTAATGGACAAATTTTACAAGAAAGTAATGAAACTTCAGTGCCAGTTGCTTTAACATAAAGTACACCGGAAATAACTGCGACATATAAAATAAAAACGAATTTTATGTTATTTATCTTAGTTAAAAAATATTGCAAACGTTCCTTTCATGTTTTCCCAATTTTGTTTTAACGCTTAAGATGTTTGTTGTAAAGTGTCTCTCTGTGTAGTAATTTATTAAGTTTCTAATTTGGTTTCATTAAATGTTTTGTGAGACTTATATTATTGCTACATATTCCAAAATACATATTTACTTAAGTAACATGCATTTTATATTAATGATATTATAAGGGTGCGTCGTAGCCATAAAATGCAATTACGTTCGTGCGCATACTCGTGCTTGAAAAGGTCGGTGCGACGCGACAGTATGAATTTGATTTTCGTATACCTGTGTGGTTGAATAACAATATGGTTTATCAAATAAAATTAAACGGAGTGTTATGATCTTACAAAATAAATTAAATACTATCAGTTAGTTTTTTAAATTATTTCGTGTCACTTAAACGGCGTTATTACAAACAAGTTAAACACGTTTTGAACGTTTGCTTTAAAGGATCTCTCGATGAATGTTCGCCGTCTTGCTCGTTTATCTCGCTTTGGTTAGGCTAGGTTACACTTGCGAAAAAAGGATAACGCGATCTTACTCCAGGCGAGCGCGGTGAATTTCGTATGAAACCTTTTTTAAACCAAGTATTTAAATTTTTTGTAATAACACCGTATATGTTTTAGTTGGGACAATTATGACGTGTATTTGAATATTTTTAATAATTATAATTACTTACGATAATGTAATCTAATACCTTTAAACGAACAATTCTTGTATATTTTTATATATTCAGGATCTCGGAAACGGCATCAGCTATTTCCGTGAAACTTAGTATGTAAGTGGTTTCTGGGACGATGAATCGATATAGCTAGATTAATTCATAGAAAACTGTTTGAGTTTTCAGGCAATGAAAAAATATAGTTATAATATAAAGGTAAATTTCGCCGCCGCTGTCAAAACAAAAATAGCTCAGATGGAAATCGGCTACTTCGAAAATCCGTCTAACCCTAGTTCAAATCCGAGTGAAATCAAAAGAGATTTTGTTAATTTTTTTTTTTTTTTTGTAGAAAATGTTAATTTTGTAAGGTACTCAAAACTGTTTATCTTAATAGAAAAAAAAATACTCTTATTATTATAATTATAAGAAAAATACTTTTTTTAATATATTTTTTTATGTAAAAAAATGCTAATTTTGTGAGGGAAACCTAACAGTTTATTTCGGTTTAAAAATGTTTTTTTAAAGAACCGAGTTAAATTGCAACCAATAACACTGGGCACACGGAAGTACAATAAGATAGCAATAGGCGTCGAACCGTAATGGACAATTGTTTACGGTGCCACAGAATTCAAAGCCAAACTGTCCTTACAATTGATATATCCGAACATCCGAATCAACAGTACTCCGACATCTAGACTGCACACAAGTGGTACTCTAATAATAGTATACATACCTTGTTTAGAATCAAAGTAAAAGTTATCTATTCTGAACCCTTTGCACTCAAAGTCTTCTTTCATTCGTATCACGGTAACTGGAAACCGCGATTGTCTATTTTTATCAAGAGCATAAAAATCTGCGAGCTGGGACCCTCATTTGTGACCAATATTGTAAATGGCTCCGCTTCGGAGCCCTCAAGCGCAGTTTTACACTAAATTTCATCCTTGAGTCATCTTATTTTTTTATAGAATTTAAAACGGTTAACGAAGTATTAGTGTTAATTTGCGATAGAAATAGTTCTGCGATCAAATCGTGGAATTGTCTTTTTTATTTTGGTTTAAACGACAACCGGCTTCATTGTCACGATATTACTTTTCGATTGAATTGGATACCGTCCGTAGACTGTATTGCTCTTATCGAATTGCACAGATCTTTCCACTTAAGCTTTATAGATTAAAACGAATCTATAAGTATAACTAATTCATCTTGAAATCATCTTTATTTATAAAGATTTATGTTTACCTATTCTGACGAGCTCGCGTATTTAATTTCATTTAAATCAAGTAAACACAGACTAAGTGAATTCTTTTTAGTATTTATTTTAGCGTCTGCCTTCAATAACGTTGTGCATTTCACGTCAACATTTTTCCTTGTATTCCCAGGAGTGGATCGTGAAATGCTCTCATAAAATTAATCAAAGAGCTCGACATACGCAGTTTTAAAAAGTAATTCACGATAAGTCGTTTCACGGTGTAGACTTCCAATATTTATACGACATTAATATTCTTATTTTTGTTTTGTTAACATTACTTATTTTAGGAATTGATGTAAAACCAATTTCACCTATCGTTTATGATTGTATATTTGATATACGCAATAATTAATAATGGCATTATCTTAACTACCATCAAAAATTAGTAAAACAATTTTGTGATAAAAACCGTGTATATGTTCACTTGCCGTTATAGTAAACATCCACCACAAACCTAAGAAAAATGTACCTGTATTGATTTAAAATCATTTCTTTATATTTTTTAGGTTTTGGCTATGATATTGTAATTAATAAAAGATACTTTACCTACATGATACTTTGACAAAACAAATGACACGACAACGCACACATACGTTAAAGAATATTGTAATGTTACTAGTGTCTTAGCTAAAATGTGGAAGTAAGTTCAATATCGGCAGTGAAAAATAAATTGCTATATGTTGCTTAGATACAGGCAGACTGACGGGGTAGTCGTTAAAAATAAGCTAGCTAGCAAAGTTTTAACAAGGCACTTTCAAAGAGCTAATGACGCATCTGTGTATAATCTGACCTAATCTAATAAAAACTGTAAGAAAAATAATTACACAAATTGTAATACATTAAAAGATCAAGGCAGTCATAGGGAACGCTGAAAGAAATGAAATCTTAAAACAATAAAAATTGTGCATTTTTTTCTTTGAAATCAATTACAGTATAAACTATTTAAATCTCATAATTTGTAAATTTAAATTATTACAATTAGTCTCTTTTTCACGTATATTGGCACTAATGTTCTATTGGTCCGAATAATAATTATATGCTTCTGATATCTAATATCTAGCTATCTAATACCTTTAAACGAGCAATTCTTGTATATTTTTATGTTGCTATATATTGTTAGTGATTTTCGTGAAACTTAGTAGGTTAGGTTAGGTTAGGTAGGTAGTGAAACTTAGGTTTCAGGGACGATAAACAGAGTTTTCAGCCAATGAAAAAATATAGCTAGAATATAAAGGTAAATTTCGCCGCCGCTGTCAAAACAAAAATACCTCAGACGGAAATCGGTTGCTTCAAAAATCCGCCTACGATCCGAGTGAGAGCAAAAAAGTTTAATTGTTTTTGTTAATAAAAATGCTAATTTTGTGAGGCAAATTTATCAGTTTATTTTAATTTAATTTTTTTTTAAAGAACCGAGCTAGTCTCTTATGTTTATGTAGTAATCAAACATATTATGGCTTGCATAATCTCAATACAAAATATCAATATTAGATGTACACACGCAAGAACAATACTGTTGATCACGCTTACTAGCATGTCATGACGCGAGATTATAAATGCATCTCCTGCCAAAAAATAAACTGCTCAACGCGTCTATATGGGTTTTCACTTAAAAACATAATTGCATAAACACTAATCAATTCCAAAACGGAATGTACCGAATCGTGTCAATGCGACATATTGATGTCATTCTTTGAAAAAAAAAATGTACAACTAAATTACGAGTTTCAACATGTGCATGGGTTAATTATCACTAGCGTTATACGAATTCATAAATTCCATTTTTATTTCGAACTGACTGCGCTATTGACCTAGCAAACTCTTAACAGCTTCACCGGATTACTAAGGCGAGCGCTTAAAGCACTCAGCCGATTTTATTTGGCAACTAACTCAAGGGTGCACGGCATATCTAGGTATTTGCCTGATACATGCGATTCGCGACCTATCTGAGCTAACCTAGTTAGCTTAGCTTGTTAACTATTCATACATATATGAGTTTTTGAAACATATGTGTACCAAGATCTGTTATTTTATTTCCTCTAAATATATCTTTATAATTAAATTCGTGAAAAGATTAGCATTAATTCATATGTCATTGTAATGGAATAGAGAATATTTTTTTTTTCTTTTCGAAATGACTACGCTATTGACCCAGCATGGTCTTAACAGCTTCACCGGACTACTGAGGTGAGCGCTTAAGGCACTCAGCCGATTTTATTTTGGCAACCAGCTCAAGGGTGCACGGCACACCTCGGCTTGGCTGTTGCCTGTTGCATGCAAAATCGCGACCTATCTTAGCTAACCTAGCTAACTATTCATATATGTATGAGTTGTTGAAACGTATATGTGTACCAAGCATACACGCTTCAACAACTTCTCCATATATTTATTATCGGAAAATTGAGAGTTTTTCAGTTCGATAAAGGAAAAATAAGTAAACCCTTCCACTTTCATGTGTAAGCGTGTATGCGTGCACGTGTGTGGGGGTGATCGTGTTGTGTTGTAGCAGTGATGTATATTTGTGTGTCACCGTATCGCGCAAGCAACGCACTCAAGGGCTCTCTACCGAGGGATCGAACCTAGGTTTGAGCCGCAACCGTGGGAGGCCTAATCGGGTGGCAATAATTAATATTATATGTTTAGAAACTGGTTAGTAAGAAACAATTAGAATTTTTCGAAAAATACTGTCATCGTCTTTTCTCTTGTCATAGTTTAATTCGCTCTTGGATTGTATTTCGCAAACGGCGTCCTCAAGGGCTCCACGCCGAGTGAACGGATGTAGGCTTGAGTCGCTGTCGAGGGCGGCCTAGTCTGGTGTGCGGCAGCGAAATTTACCCCCAGACCACGGCAGCGTAATCTGTGGTTACGCGGGTGTGGGCGTGAACACGCTCTGTTTAGAGAGACAGGCTGGTATCGATCGTTCACTGCCGTTATTTCATCGGACGATTAATTCCATGTATTTTTACGCCAAATAATAAAAGCAATATTAACCGTTTATTCTTTTGTTTAAAATGTATAATTTCAAGAGGATTAAACGACAAAGCAGTTTGAACAGAGCGGCGAGTGGACTATCAGAAAATTACACAAAATTCTCTGATTGATAATTGCTATACAGACTGCGATTAATTGGAATGCAGTTAATTTATACAGTCAAAATACGCTAGTTTTTATTACAAAATCACTGCGCTCTCAGTTTCGCATACGTATATTACGGTGCTGATTATTTTGATTGCGTAATTTTATTTTAACTCATATTCAATTATTATGTTATGTACTACCAACCGTTCGGAACTTTTTCTTTCTCAAACTGACTACGCTATTGACATTTTAATTTAAATCGGTATGTAATCACTTAAACGTTCGATTAATTTTTATAATCTTTGTAAGAACTTATACAATTATCAAAGACAATTCTTCTCTATCACTCGTCCTGTTTTATAGGTATAATTTATATTTTTTTTCTTATAGCACGACAAAGTGACTGTACTATGCATTATTGTAAGCATAGTACAATCCAAAAACATCGGCGACCACCGAGAGACAGATCATCCAACGCCGGTCGCCGCTATCAACTGTGTATAAGTCGTCCCAACTGCAGATCAGAATTACATTAGTAGTCCACTGAAGCTGTTAAGACCTTGCTACGTCAATAGTGTAGTCAGTTCGAAAAAAAAAGATTTACATTCAAATACATAAAACCGACAGATATACATATAAAAATCTGTGTAATATATTTATTACAAAATATAAAATAGAAAGTACATTTACGGTCAGAAATAGAATTTTAATAAGGTAGGATACGTTGAAATATTATAAAGTACTTTTCGGAATCATTGGTAGATAATCTCGTCCCACGGATTATTTTCTCAAGAAGAAAGTAACTATTGGTCACGTTGAGGAAGTCATATACTTTTATTATGTCTCGACAGAGTAGCGAGACTTTATTTTAAAAATACGATCCAGCAAGTGTCTTCAACAAACCGGCTTGCAAGCCTCTTCAATAAACCCGAAACACAACTAAATACGCTAGAGTCACTTTGAAGGATTCATCGCCATTCAACAATGGCGGATATTTCGCCAGATATATGGAAGCGTCGATAGAGTTACAAAACCTAAATAAATACATTGGTATTCGAAGTTTTGCATTCAGTACCTCTTGACAACGAAATATAATAAATACACACTCATTACATATGACTCTCATTAAATATCAGCGGATGGTGTTACTAATTACATTTGAATTTCATTTCGTAAGCGAATGCCAAATTATTCATCGGTGCGTTTATTAAAAGCACAAATTAATACGTACAAATGAAATGTCGTAATTAAGGAGTTAAATGTAAGCATTCCGGCGAAGGGTTAGTGAATTAAAAACACTTTTTTAGATTTAGGGCCACAAAAAGTGTAAATGCGAAAAGACTATCATTCAAATCAAATCAAATCAAAAAATACTTTATTCAGTTTAGGCCCTAATAAGGCACTTATGAACGTCAAAAACTATCACCGGTTTGGAAATAACCCAGTCATCGAGAAGAACCGGCAAGAAACTCGATCTGGTTTATCTTTTTAACATATATAATATTTAGACTATATTACATACGTGACAGAAACGTTTTTAATGGATGCACAGAGATGAGTCAATTCCAGACATCACTATCGTTCACATACTGATCCACTCTATAATAGCCTTTTGAGACCAAAAGTCGCTTGACATGGCGGTTAAATTCACAATCCGGCAAAACGGTAATATCCTTTGGAACTATGTTATAGAACCGTACACTATTCCCAAAAAAACTATTACTCATTTTAAATTCGTTTGATATCCCTCTATTTATCAAGAATAACCAGCAAGATATTTTAATCTAAGCCTAAAATGTGCTTGAAAAGTTTATATGTAACACTAATAAGTAAATAACATCTATCAAGAAAGATATTGAACATCGTTTTGTATACGAATACATATGATGGGGGAATTGATGTATGGGTTTTTCTATGTCAATAGTCGGTGATCAAACTAATTTGTAATATGCAAATTAAACTGGATCCTGACTGAAAATCGGTTTTACAGTCTACTAGTTCCTTTTCAAAACACCGTCATCCCAAACAGCTTTTGACAAGATTAATTCGCAAAGTATTGACATCGCATGGCCGTGCCGATGGTGCAGGTAATATACATTACTTAGTTAATTTGTAAAATGTCTGAAGAGTATATTCAGTATCGTTACATCTCTGCCACGTCTGTCTGCCTGTTCACGATTAAGTCGAAAACTAGTGAACGGATTTACATGTAGTTCACTAGTAGATAGAATGATACACAAGGACGGTTTAGGTATATTTGTCAAGGTTTTTTTTATTATCAGTAAAGGACAACGTCCGCCGGACGCGCTTCTAGAAAATAAAATACATTCTGCATTCTACTTACTTGCTTACTTCCTTCTACCTAAAAAGATTTTTTTTCTTTACGTCATAGGTTCTAACGTTTGGCCACAATCTCACCTGCCCTTAAATGACGATTTAGTCCAAGATGGTAAATACTCTTAACGTAAAGTCAGACTGGCTTTGAAATGCGCAAACACGGCTACACTAATATATGCTGGATTTTAACTTTGTGGCTTGTAGCTATGCTCTGGTTACACCGCAATGTTTTCCTTCACTGAAAACTTCGGCTCATTCCCTAGACTTTGTACCTATACTAGGCTAATCAAAGAATACATAAGGTGAAAAGGTCAAAGAACATACGGCTGCAAACAAAAATCTATAAAGTCGGGTAAAAAAGCAATAAAGGTAGTAGAAATGAAAAAGTATAAACTTTCAATGGACATAAAGGACTAAATCTATTTTCAATTTCATCTTTTAATCTTTTTATTTGACAGAATCTGATCTGATAACTTGAACCTCGTATGGTATTAAGGGATGTTAACGTGTATACAGTAAGTATGACAACGCTAGTGACAATACTCAGAAAAGAATAGTTACTAGAAATGGCACAATGACGTCACTAAAGTGCATTAGACATAATTATGATATATATTTGCTCTGGGAAATATTGTATCCGCCAGGAACTATGGTGGTTGTCCGGCGAACGAGAAGGAGACGGCCGGTGTGTACCCGGCTGTCTCCTTACACGACGAAGGCCCGGCTGTGGCACTTCTGCTGCTGGGCCACACCGCTGAGGCGGCACGATGAAGTCTATAGAGTTCTCGTGCCGCCCCAACCATAGCGGAAGACGTACACCGTGGGGTTTTAGGCCGTGCGAGTTGGACATAACGCACCCTCTCTCCCGGGAGGGTGGGTATCCATAAAGAATTTCCCCACGTAAAAAAAGGAACTATGGTGATTTCTAACTATCTCAGAATGAACTGACTTTACCTAATATTTTTTTTATTTCTACACTTGTTATCTACTCTCATATCTGTACTTATAATATTTTCTTCCACAAAAATATTAAAAAATAAAATAATGTTTGTTTTCTTACGTAATAAAACCACAAAAATGAGATAAAATTAGTTACTGTATCAGAAAATAAATGCAATGTCTATCACATCAGCCGATAATGATGCATACATTTAGCCGATAGAAGTAAATAACGATTAGACACAAGACTAATAAAATCGTTCACGCCATCTAGTCACAGTTGTTATCTTAAATTGTTTTTATCAAACTGTTAAACCGTTGTTCAGTTCCACTCAATCCAGGTATTTTGTAATAAAACCTAGACTATATAATTTGTCAGTAGCATTGATGCCAATCAGAAACGGACAACCATGTGGGGAATAAAAATAAAGCAACGAGATTCATCAAACCTCTAATTAAAGGGATAGATTACATTGACATGCAGGGTTTGGAAATTGAAATAGAGTTAAAATATGAGTAGTTAGTATAGATGCTTAGTGACTGTAAAATTAAACGAAGCACACAATGTGTTTGTTTACTACTGCGCAGTTTTTTACCTATTGTTACTATGAGGACAGTAATACAATAAATCGTGATTTTAAAATTGAGGCATTCTATATAAAACGCATTCATCGTAAAGTAATTAACCAGTTACAAATAATTACGTTTCATTTATCATTTACAAATTACTGGTTTATAAAGTTCCATTTGAAATATGAATGCATATTGTATTTTTTTAAACGAATTTAAAATATTTGAATTATCATCATAATTTTATATAATCATATAAAACATAACATAGCATATATAAGTGAAATATTATTTTTAACTTTTAGAATTATTGGTAATGGATAACATCCAATCCAATGCCTGAAAGGAAAGTTATTTAGAGGCTCGTGACCTACGCGTTAATGCAAATATGTATCACGTATCAAGAGCAGTATAATTGTATCCCTGGAGATCCTATGTAGAAGCAACAACCATGCAACGTTATTGCGTATTAGTTATTACGTAACTGTAAAATGGATGAAGTATCCACACAAGTGTCGTCACATATCAAATGTAGATCGATTATCCGGTGTACACATGTCATCATCCCGTAATACTCGCGAGTCACATAAAATACTTTCAGAAGCCATACTTAGAACACCCTTGAAAACGATATGACATGGAATATGAGTGACACTCTTAGAGCATACTAAAGCGTAATACATAAGCGGATTTACCACATAACTGTGACGATGTGAAGACACTCATGTCACTCCTAACAGCAAAAACTTGAGGTGTAAGGGGTGTCGCGTAACATCTTAAGACTTGAAACACCCAAGCCAACCTCACCTGCACGTGGTGCACCCTGCTGATCAACGAACGAGGCAATGGCGATAGCGGAGTGGTAGGGTTTTACAGCCCGACTGGGTCGCAACCACCACGTACATGGCGAAAAAGCCCATCATAGTGACTCGGTTCTGCGCGTCGCGTTTCGGGATCAGCCTGTGCATATCCAGTATCGGGTGACTTTCGTCATTATGGCGATATAATGACGAACATTATGGCCGGCATGACAACGGCGACCGGCGATGGATAATCTGTATCTCAGTCATTGCCGATGTTTTTGGATTGTACTATGCTTAACATCAGGCGTAATGCAGTCACTATGTCGTGCTTCAAGAAAAAAAAATATACAAATGTAGTCAAATCTTATTTCAATTCGGGACGGTAATGTCTTGACCACAAAAAATCATTTTATCCCTGAGCAGCAGGAAGAACTATGTGCTCTGCCACAGTAAGTGAATTATCAATACGTTTAATGCGTTCTCAATTACAGACAAGTTTGTTACACAACAATGGTGTATAGTCATTACGTTAAAGATATTTATGGACTCACTGGATACATTTAATCGGATAGATCTTCTATCATTATTGTTTATACTATTGTGATTGTTTGTACAATTTTATATATGTAAAAAATACTATAACCTCATTCGATATAAGAGCATAACCATTGTATCTTTGTGTGTTAGTTTAACGTGACCATAGAGTGAATTTAATATTGGTTCGCGAACAGAGTATACTGAAGTATGAACGTTTGTCAGAAATACGTTGCTGTAATTTGTTGCAGTTGTTTAGTATTTATCTTATGAGATTTTTATTAGAAGTCACGGCCCTTATATGATTAAAGATATAGTTTGTTATATAGCATTGTGATGCAATAACCGTTTCATATTAAGCTTATGTTTTAAAAGTAAATATTTATCTCACGCGGATCATTATTTTTTAAAATAACATATTTAATTTTAGTCAATAGCTCTGTAAACTACCTGCCTTTTCCTTGTAACTCAATGACTTACATATTGCTTTTAATTTAATTTGCTTCCTTAATAAAATATTGTATTTTTTAAATATTGAATTTGTAATAATAACAAGCTACGTATTTTTATAATTATTTTGAATTTTCGATAAAATCTAGCCATATTTAAAAAACTAAAACAGACCAGATTGTTATACAGTTCGAATGAATTTACATATGTAGTTCTTATTTTAGGAAAGAAAATAATTCAAATGATTGTGTTACTGTTTATATAAATATAATGAGGATACAGCGACGTTAAGGGACATACAAGACTTGCCTTTATTAAAAAACCAACAATAAAACTTGAAAATAACTTTTTTCATACTACTCTATATATAACTTATTAACTAATAATAATATAGAATACAAATAACTTTATATATAATTTAAAACTTATATTGCTTTGCTATTTTCTTAGTCATATACGAGTTGAAAGATAAAAGCATGGTATTAAGGCTCTTTCTAAGGTCGCCTGGTTGGCTATCACACTCAATTTAGAAATATCATTATATATTTATATATTATATATAAATCAGCTAGCAATCGATATGTGTGTAGAAGCTTCACCCTCCCCACTCATTTCTCATATCAATTTTACATACCATTTTAGACCACATTAGGTGGCATTGTGATTAAACTTATAAACAAATAAATTAAAAACTGTAATATATATGTTATGTATATACTAGACATTTTATTTATGCATAATAATTGATAATAGTGATATAATAATAAAGCATCGAAAGCACTTCTGATAGCGTAAATAACTCGCAAAAGCTCACTGCAGCGAAAATCGTTAAGTAAGTAAAATCACCGTCTCTAAGTGACCCGAGGCGCTGAAGCAGATCACTGTAAAGAATTTTTCAATTGACTGAACTTTTCACTTCGATTTGGACTAATTTCTTATATAAATAAACAACATTTAATTGATAACAACTATATCACACAATTTAGATAAGATTAATCGTGAAAAAAATAAGTTTATTTTAAAAATATTCAAATCTGTTAAAATCGTACTTTATAAAAATCAATAGTCCAATATAAATTAGCTTGTTTAGAAACAACTATTAAAAGTAATGTTTTATTGTAATTAATATGAATAATTTCCTGAAATGGCTTGAGATTGAAATCAACTGGTAGAAATCGTCTGGTAAATAAAAGCGTTATCTATGTCCCTTTCTTAATTTTGTTTGAAAATTTTGATGTGATTTGATTTATGTAATTTACTATCTTTATATATAAATTTCTTTTGTACGTGTGTATGTCAGTGAACTCCTCCTAAACTGCTGGACCGATTTTGATAAAATTTGGTGTGCGTGTTCCAGTGGACCCGATAATGATTTAGATTCACAATTTGACTCGGTAGGTGGCGCTAAAGTAGACTTTTAGGATTTTTTTTATTATCGAGGCACAACAACGACTGCCGGAACCGCTAGTTTTATATATATCAGAATTACATTGAGGGGGTAGTTCTGAAAGTATGGCGTTATTGAAGTCAACTTTAGCACATACAATAACCGTCTACTGAATACTGAATAAACGATCCGAACATGCGCGCTAGAGTAATCCCAACTCTTTTTGTATCACGCCTTTTATTACAATGTAGCCTTTTATTAGATTTCTTCTGTATTAAAATGTAGGATTTAATATTTCTGTGGGTACAAAGATAATTTTTCTCTATTGGCGCAACCTTTGTATGTTTATATATAATTTTTGATAAATAAATTTTTTTAGGGAATATCTTATTTTAATTGAATGCCTACCACTAGACGACTACTAGTGTTAATAAAACTGTAGTTCCGTCTGTACATATTTCTCTTCTCAAATGTTTTACAGATGTCTCTTATCCGCTCAATATTGTATAATGTCTTAAGTATCCTTATACGGTTACGTACATTGTATATCGTCCTGCTCATTATGTGCGCATCAGCATATCTGCATTAAAATTATATTTATTAACATGTTGGATTATTAGTCGAGTTCAAGCACTCATTAGGTTGCACAACAACACCATTGTAACATGGAAATGGAATAATTGTGACCTAGCAAGGAACTTTATTCCCAGAAACAGGTACCCCAATAACATATGTAAGACAAGCACTTGCTCGTCACACCTACAATCAGTAATAATTAACTCTTGAAATTCCATTTATCAAGTATAAAGGCTTAATATTTATTAATATTTGATATGCATGCTGTTGTTGCCTGTAAGTAGGGTCATATCTAGCTATAACGTTGAACTGTACACTTTATTTTAGTAATGATGTATTGATATTGACTCTGTTGGTAACATTAAAAAAAAAAAAAAATATAAAAGTCTCCTTCACTCAGCTGTGAATTTTATAGGATAGACAACACTAATGGAATATGTTTGAATCCCAGCGGGTAGAAAGTCTCTCAGTTTGAACTTACAGGTAATTGGAATAAGACTGCTGTCTAAACCTAGCAGTGTTGACGCATTTAACTTTTTAAACATTTCCATTCGCCATCAGTAACCCTCCCGCTTTATTTTTATATTTTAATGCTAGTTGCTTTATTTGTTTGTATTTGCAATGTATGTTTTTATTTGTATTTTTTTTAATACTCTTTAAATTTTCCTTCTGTAAATAAAGTTAAGGCTCATAAATATTATATTACAAATCTCTTTGCGACTGTATTAACTTAAAATATGTGTGTATAGACAGACATAGACTAAACTTTTAAAACACATACCTATTCTGTTTCCTAATTGATTTCTTTTATTTTCTTCTTCTTTTTATTACTTAGCTATTGATGAGCTTTAGTGTTATCAGTAAAAAAAATCAAAATAGTTAAATTTTATATGAATGTTGAAACTTGAAAAATTAATCAATTTTCGACGAATCTCGAACACTAGCCAATCTTAAGTGAATTATTATATGAGAATTTTCAAAATAACTTATAGAAATTGCAAAAAAAAAATTGAAAACATTATTTTTTATTGACACTCGATTAATTTCGTTGGAACTGTTGCATTAGGAAAGTATAGTATATTATTCTGATAGTGTATAAAAAATAACGCGTATCATTACAAAATGATTTGATTTATATTTATTAAATTATATATAAGGATGCTCATAAACTATATACAATAGGAAGTCAAGTATTATAAATACTTAACTATACATTTACTTATGTTTGTATACTACTAGAGCCAGACATACATACATACTTACAGATACTAACCTACCTTACATTTAACGCGTAACGAGAAAATTTCCATACCGTGCTAAAGGTTTATCAGTTCGATGATTATATTGGGTCATAAAATAAATAATACACGCTACACTAATAATTAATAACGATTACAAAAAAAAAACATACAATATTAGTAAACGCAAGCTAATAAACGCGAGCGGATCCACAGGCACAACTAGTTTACCGTGAGCTCGTTAAACTAAATAAACATGACTGCACCTAAATGATTTTCGATTCGCTGCGTTATACAAATCGGATTAAACTTGAAACACTTTATTCAACTAGTTAGCACTTATTCCAACGTCTTCTGGAAAATATCAGTGAATATTTCATAAATTCATAGTCAAAATCAAAAATTCTTTATTCAATTTAGGCCCTAATAAGACGCTTATGAACTTCGAAACTACCACCGGTACGGAGAACAACCCAGACATCCAGAAGAACCAGCAAGAAACTCGATCGGGTACATTTTTTTTTACATACATTTCCAATACAGCATACAATAGCTTATAGTGGATGCACAGAGAGGAGTCAATTACAGACATCACTATAGTTCACATACTGATCCGCTCTATAATATCCTTTTGACACTAAATCCCGCGTGACGTGGCGCTTAAATTTGCAGTCCGGCAAATCGGTAACATGTTTTGAGACTTTATTATAAAACCTAACACTGTTACCTAAGAAACTATTACTGGTTTTACTAAGTCTGAAACATGGGATGACCAGTTTATTAGTTTCTAGTATTTATTACGAATATATACTAAGCATAGTATTACGAATATGTTTTTGTTGAAACCCGTTATAGAATTGCACACATTTATGTTAGTATTCCCATACGAAAAACATTAGAGTACTTCATTTAACGCAACACAGGAAGGCTGTTAGGTGAGACTCAGTAGTAAACGGGATTGATAAATCAATTTCACATCAAGGTACTAGAAACAAGCTATATATACATAGTATATATATACTAAACGAAGCAGGGAAGTCCGTGAGGTAAAATTCAATTCCAACTTTGAATAAGTAGCAGAATGCGTCTTCGGAAACAAAATCAATATTTATTTATTTAATTGCTTTACAGTCATTATTACGTCGGTTTTTTCTAAAAGAATACTTAAATCGTTAAATACGATGTATAATCTTCTATGTAAACACAACTTGCATTATTATATTAATTTCAAAATGTAGACATTTTTATGATAAAAACGTAAACCGACATTAAAATTTGAAAAGAAAATTCTTATACCAGATTAAATATTTAAATATAGGTGATGTTATGCCAAATATCATTTATTTTTGACATTGATGAATTCTTGCCTAAACAGGTTTTTATAAAAGAAGAATTGAGAGGATCAATTGAATGACGAAGATATCTAGAAAAAGTGCTGAATCAAATCTTTTCTTCTTACTTTTATCCCACCTGAATAGGGTCGGTACAACATGTTTCTCATGTTGTGATGTATGATTTGGCTTAATTTTTACGATCGACATCAACTCTCCTTGGTATTATGTTGTTTCGTAGTCCGGTGAAGCTGTAAAGACCTTGCCAGGTCAATAGCGTAGTCAGTTCGAGAAAAAAAAAAAAAAAAGGTATTATGTTGTTGTACCTTGTAATTACAAAGTCTGCTAGGATCTCTTAGCTTGACAATTTTTCTGTTTTCTGGAGTCCTGAATCCAATCATCGTCAATAATTCAGGGCTATCTATTATATTGTTTTTTTTTTTTTTTTTTTAATGAGTTTAGTCACAAACATTCAATCAAGAACGTATCTACGCCCTGCTATGGTTTCAATTTTGAAATGTTGTTGTTGTTACATTATATATTTTGAAATACTCTTTAAATAATCAATATTAAATATCAATACACCTGTATAACTGTAATATTTAAAATAAAAATTTCATTAGCCGCGTTGAGCGTTTTTTGGTAGAAGAAAAACTTTAGGTTTGCTTCAACGACATCCTAGTGAAGCGTTACCGACAAGCTTGTGACCGCGGCCTTTGTACAATGTACATTTCCTATTGAGCTTGTGTATGTATAAGAATGTATATAATAATTGTTCGAAAATGTTTATCCAAAAAACAGACTTATATTAATAATCCTAATTTATAAATTGTAATTAATTTATACAAAATCGATTTAAGAATAAAAATTACACAGATATTCCATCAATTTAAGTTTTCACTTTCGTCGGAAGTAATTAAGACTGCCACAACATTTAAAAAAATCACCGTCGTTAATAAATTAAAACCACATACATGCAATCACGGGCACAATTGATCATATATTACGTTAGTGTTCGTAGAATACGTATGTCAGCAGGAAAACCATGAACACTCTGTGGACACTGTGACTATTTATCCGGGCAGATCTTCGTATTACAATAACTTTCAAATAGGAATGCGTGTAGATGCCGTGGCGGGTTCTTCTCGCCTACCCCTTGCGGGGCACGCGGGGAAATGGCGTCAGGGTAACCCATCTTGCCGTGGCTTCACTCTCCCCCCTCCTTGCGGGGGCGTCTAATGTATTCCGGGGCGCCGATTTCGGTGCTCCCTGCGGTCGTCTCGTCTTAGGTCAGTCTTCTTGTGGTGTTGGCGTCTGTTGGCTGTGGCGAGACACACGTGGTCCGGCCGTTCTTTGGCGTAGGGCATCGAGCTTTGTTTAATATTCCTCTTCTACGCGTTTGAGTTGCTCTATGTCTATCGCTCTCTTTAGTTGAGTGCCGAATCCGTCCTCAGTCTGCCTTATCAGCTGTTCAAGCTGGGAATCCTGCGTCGGAGGCGGCGAGTGTTTTCTCGGCTGCTTTGGAGGTGCTCTTCTCATTGTGGGCGGATCGTTCGCGGGAGCCATGAGATTCACGGCCTCGGTGGATTCTTCAATAACATTTTGGGTCACCCAGGTATCCGTCTTGCGGCTGGGACCACTCAGACGTGCAACGGTTCCAGAGCGGCGGTTTCTGAGCTCTCTTCTAAAAATAGGACATCTTATTTTGCTATTGGAGGGGTGGGTGCCCCCGGACTTAGCACAGGACGCCGGCTCCTCCTTCGGGCGGTCATAGTTTCGTGCGTAATGCGGTCCCCCGCACCGCACGCAGGCAATCGGTCTTTGGCACTGGTGGGATGAGTGCCTGAATTTCTGGTTCCTAAAGCATTGTGCCAGCCGACGTTCCCCTCTCCAAACTTTAATGGTAATTGGCATCAATAGTACGTGGTCGATCTCATAAATTGCGGGTGTTAGCCCGGGTGTCCTCTTCAGGAGCGCGTAGTAGATACACCCTTTTCTACCCTGGCGCCCGTTAATCTGGCGAGCAAATTCCACTTGGAAGCCCTTTTTATGCAGGGCTTCGATGATCAGGTTCGGGTCTGACCCATTTGGAAGGCCGCGGATCGCGGCCTTCAGGCCTTGTTGAGTGTGGGGCGAGTAAGTGAATCAGCTCGCCCCCTCTTGCTTCTCTAGGAAATCTTGTGTCACTCGGTATTCTTCGGCATCTCGCGGAAAAATCCTGAGTCCGTTGCCATACGCCCGGACGTTGGGGTTGCATCCCAACCTGTCCGCCAACCGTTGGAGTTGCGTTGCCTAGCCGGGCAAGTTCTCGACAACAGGCAGGCGTCGATTGATCGACCGCGGCGGCAGCACTGTCGCGCGGTAGCTGCGGTTTAGGGTTCGGCGGGCGCGAAACCGGCTTTACTTGCGGATCGCACGCAGGTGGCGCTGCGATCGACGCGTTAGAGGGCTGCTCGCGGGCAGCCATGCACAGCGGAGCGGGGGCAGGTGTGGGTGCGGGCACCTGCTCCGCTTTGTTTGTGCTCGGAGCAGGCACGGAGGTGCTGGGTCCTGTGAGCGTAGCGGCGGTCTGGGTTCTTGAGGCGGCAGATTCCTTGGGCGTGGCTGAAGTCGTTGGGTGGCGGTCTGGTTGGCCCTGAGAAAGGCCTTTTCTGGATCGTCGGCTCGACGCAAGAGGCGGAGCGGACGAGGAAGTGCTTGACTTGCGCATCGTCGCGTAGGTCGGAGCAGGTGGCACTATCGGACGACCTCGCACGCGCTGACGACGGAGCCATCTGCGTGTAGATCAACGGTATCTTACCTTTTATATTCCGAACTGTGGGAGTCAAAGCAATTGCGATTTACTCAAATTTCCCCAACATAATTAGTAACACAAAGATAATATTAAGTAGCAAATTATTGTTATTTAAGTGATACGTACTATATAATCATTCCTATTTATATATACTAGTGGGCGCCCAGTGGTCGACATTCGATCATAGTTAATTGATTTTTTTAAATTTGAACTTTTTAGGGTTTTTTGTAAAGGGTATAGTTCTATAATCAAAGGTTTTCATCATAGCTACTCAGTTATTTGCCATTTTCCATGATCTCTAATTATATAAACATTGAAAAAAAAATCTATGTATAAATGAAAATTGAAATTAATTATAAATTTGAAACAAAAAACAGGCGGTAAAGCTCTTAAATTCTAAGTAAACATAACTTTACGAAGATAAAGAAATGTATCGCAACCCAAGACAATTTTCAATTAATTTTCCACGACAGCATGTGTGGGTGGTATTTCTCGGTGATATTGAATTAAATGTAGTCTGTTCATTATGAGAAGTACTGATATTCCCAATATCAACTTTTGGAAAAGTAATTGATACACAGTACAATCAAATGATGAATCCAAAACAAAGATGTTTTTTTTTATAATACCATTAACTTTTGAAAATAAATCCATTTTTCTTGCTACATCAGGTTGAACTGTCACCTAAAAAATTTGACATCCAATAAAACCAAGGACAATTAATTAATAATTATTTTATTGGTTCCATAAATATACTAAATATAATTTTTTTATCAATTAATTATTAACGTATATATACATATTATGAATTTACATATTATATTATATTATTATAAAACTAACCTACAATTTGTACCAATTGATTTCAAAGGGCATATAAGGCATGCAACGTCATTCATGTTAAAATTATGATATTATTGTAAAATTAACCTGTAATTTGACCAGTTAAATTCAAAGAGCATGTAAGGTGTGGAACGTAAGTCTTGTTATAAAATCTATAATTATAGTTATATGTTATATAACCATTGTTAAATGTAGAATGAAAAAGGGTAATTAGAACGTAAGTTAAAAAAATACATACAGTCGAGCATAGCAACCTCCTTCGCAACCTTTTTTGAAGTCTGTTATTGACGGCTGTGAAAATGTCTTTTTATTTACATATGTGTATATAATGTATAAGATTCAAGCAGTAGTGTGAGTAATGCATATTTTAATTAATATAATGTACTTCTAATGCATTTTATATAAAATAAATAGCTTTCTGCACTTCTCCGCCATATAAATTTTAACTATACCAAATTTCAAGTTCACGGGAAATCGGTTAAAAAGAGATACAAAGTTTTTGCTTCACGTATTAATATATAGATAATTTATGTATCTCTCATATGGTGGATTTAGTAATGTTCCGGTGGCGTTGTAGTCTCGCCTTACGGGTGTGTCGTAGCGGTACCGGACGTAGTCATTAACATTAGATATACCTCTATGAGAGCATCAAAAGCACATTCATTGTAGACTATACTCATAAGTATCATACGTAAACTATAGTTAACTTGAAAATTTACTTCAATATTCGACAAATACGTAGAACGGGTCTGTTGCGACTTAAATTTCATTAATCAGCTCACCGGTCCCGCGTACATTTATTTTATAAAACTTCGTTAGAGGCTGTCGTCGAATTCATACGTTGGTTAATTCTATTACAGGGAGCTTTTACCATGTTTTCTCCTGTTTAATCAAAGCTTGTTAAAAGATGTTTTTTTTTTCGTCTGGCTGTGTGTTGCTTTAGGTCTTCTATACCGCGATACGGATTTTCGTATGCTTTTCGCTTTTATTTGTATAATGTGATTTGTTTGTATAATACGTTTATTGAAAGTCGACAAAAACGTATGTATTTTAAATAAAGTCGCAAAAACATTCTTCAGGTGAGAAATTAACTGAAGCTTTTTCCCTCCTTTTTAAACGAACTATATTTAACTAGCTTTAGCTGGCGATTTCGTTTACGGGGAAGGTGAAATATTTTTAAAGAATTCCTACCTTAACCCTGATTTTGAAACACTCTTTATTTGTGCTCCGCTCTTATTCGTCTTGATGTAATGATACCTTGTAGTAGTAATGACCTTCCATGATGAATGAGTTATCTAACACTGAAATATTTTTTTTAATCAGACCAATAGTTCCTGAGATTGGTGCGGCCAAGCAAACTCTTCAGCTTTATAATTTTTATATGTAAATTTCTTCTCTACATGTATATTTAACAGAACTTCTAAACGGCTGGATCGATTTTGATGAAATTTTGTGTGCATGTTCCAGTGGATCCGAGAATAGTTTAGATTCACAATTGGACCCGGTAGGTTACCCTGAAGTTGAATTTTAGTTTTTTTTATTATCAAGGCAGGACAACGTCCGCCCGGACCGCTAGTATTAGTATTCATAAACTTTTATATTAATTAATAATATAATAATAATAATATATTAACTATATATTAACTAAGACTTCCTCAATACTAATGGTGACTTTTAATAAAATGACCCTTAACAATGACTGTTAACAAATTACCATTTAATAATAATCATTGTAGTTCGGTACGCAACCGTAATTAGTTTCGGCGCAGAAAGCGTAGGCGAGGAACTCTGCACGAATGGTGCAGTGTTTACATGTGACGTTGCAGACTTGTTGACACTACTACCAGGGATTGGCGTCGTATTTTTTACATATTTACGTCGTAGACGCCCAATATTATGTCTGGGGTTTAACTCCCAGACTACATAATATATTGCCTACTATTTCCCAGCCGAACCCCTGCCAATATGCGTAGTTGTATATAATAATATTGCGCAGTTACTCGTATGAACATATTACACTTTAGAGATCCGTAAGTGTATCTAGGGCTATATGCTCTTCTTTTCAGGTTGCCTAACGCTGCCTAAATCTTACTAGATATATCAAAATAATGTACCACAAGAGTTGTCAGCAAACCTGTCATCCAAAAGAGCTAAATGTAATACAAAACTGATATTTATCCAAAGAACATAGGGTTTTAGCGTAAGATAAGCTTCAGTAGATAATGGTGATTTCTAAAATTAATCCTCTTTTCTGTTGACTTAGGTTTCAAAAATGTTCACTTGTCACTTAAATAGGTAATTGAACAATAGTTTATTTAATAGTTTATTATACCGTGTCTACACTAAACACTCTGTGGAGGAACTGCAACTAAGGAGTATAAGAGCTGCATTTTTCCGGTATTACATAATTGTATATTTTAGAGGGGATTACTATTGACCTGCGTCCGTACTAATGACTTGTACTAATGATTGACTAACATTTACCGTTTTAAAATTTTATTGACTGCAGGTATCGACTATATATAAGCATATTGAATTATTTATTGTTTGAATGTTTTAGAAGACGACCGACGACTGGATGCTACGCTTTTCAATTGAATCGTTGGACTGCTCACATTTACACATTATTAGAAACTATATTCAGTAAATTTGTCATTATGATTTTTCATGTATTGTATGCATCCTACTACGTATTTCCTACAAGTATTTAATCCCTAAAGCGCGTTAAAAACAAAACAAAAATTAATGCTTTACATTAAAAAAACACTGCGTTCAAAGATGTTTAGCACGTTGAATTGAGTAGATACAAAAACTCAGTCTTTTTTAAAAGTTAATTAATATTTACCTATTATACCAGCACGCAAAAAAGTGCTTGGAAATTTGACGCCTATTAAAAAAAATGTGAAAGTAGATCGAGTCCTTGTAAGTATTCAAGTCCGCGAGCTCGTTCTAGTGAAAATGGTTTTGTGGTTTCAATGGAACTTAGAGTATAAATTAAATAAGTATTTTTACGGTCTCTGGTCTCTCTTATCTGCCGACATAGATTGATGTCTATTAGAATTTTATAATTATTGTTTAAATTGTGTCAAAAATGTAATGATATGTAACATAAATAATACTCTCTTCGAAATCGGTTCAACCGTTTTGGAGATTGTCCATTTCAAACAAATGCATTTTTTTTTTATATATGAATACAAATACCCCAGGTCTTTGTAACGTGGGAACAACCATATGAGCTCGATAATAACACTGGTCAACAGTGGATTTGTTGCCCTTGATGTAAAGGTAGTTTCGAGCACCTCTATGCCAACAATTCACAAACTATTGATGGTTTCAGGACATTGGCTGTATTTATCTTTTTATCTTCATTTTCGTATTTTAGAAAACATTAGTAAAAATGACATAACAGTCATATTTTTGAATATCAACTTTCTATCAAAAATTATTACTAGTAGTTATATTTTAATATTAAATTACTATACATAAAAGTTCAAAAGGAGAAAAAATCATAAAATTTATATAAAACTTTTGTTCTAAAGCTCTTTTGTTATATTTTTTGTCAAGACGTATTTAAAACACTCTTCTTCCTTGTCTAACACTTTTACGAATTGTTTTATCATACCTCTTTTGTTATGTTGTGGCGGAAGTATCATCATTTCTCTACTTAACAATAAAAAGAAACAAAATCCAAATAGCAATAAAGCCAATTCAGTAGTTTCATGAATATATTCAAAAATTGTAAACTTGAAAACATGGAAATCCGCAATTTATTTTTTCTGGAGCTTTTATTTTTATATCACAGTCTAACACTCCATTTTTATATAATTACATATTCTAGTGCTCTAGTTCACCTATTAAATCTCAATCTGATGTCCGCAGGTTCAAACCCGGGCGTGTACCAACAAGTTTTTTTGGAATTCGCGTACCTTTACTAATTTAAACTGATAAAATTATCGACTGACGATGAAGGAAAACATCGTGAGGCAACCTGAACCTGAGGACTGTTTTTCTAGTACGTAAGAAAACATACTCGTAGAACTTTGGATTTCTCAAAGTATTAAATCGCAACCAAATCGTGGGCTGGCGTAGTGATTATGCCCAGATCTTCCTTACGAAAAAAGCCTACGGCCCTACAGTGACACTTTTGCAGGCTGACGATGATGAAGGAGATAAAAAAATGTCTAAAATGCAGAACCCACCCACGATGATAATAATGCGAACTTGAACGGCGATAATATCGATTTTCATATTACGTTGTCTGGCGGCAAGTCGTTTCAATTCGGTTTGTTTTAAAAATATCCTTACCTATCTAATATCTTTAAACGAATAATTCTTGTATATTTTTATATTGTTATATATTCAGGATCTCGGAAATGACGTAAGCGATTTACGTGAAACTTTATATGTAGGTGGTTTCGGGGACGATAAATCGATATAGCTAGATTTCATTCATAGAAAAAAATCCGAGGTTTTAGGTATTTAAAAAATATAGCTAGAATATAAAGGTAAATTTCGCTACCACTATCAAAACAGAAATAGCTCAGATGGAAATCGGCTGTTTCGAAACTCCTTCTAACTCCAGTTCGAATCCGAGTACAAAAGAAATGTCTTTTAGATTTTTTTTATTTTTTGTTAATAAAAACGCTAGTTTTGCGAAGCAAACCCAACAGTTTATTTTAATTTAAAAATATTTTTTAAAGAACCGAGCTAGGCTAGGGCGTCCAGGTACTTTTGTCTAAAACTAACTAACTAGTTTAAAATATATCCATTATCCTCTAAATCAATGCACGCACAACGAACGCATTGTAATTAGTCTAGCGTTTAGTTACGTTTATTAGGAAGCTCAACCGAACACCAATTAATAACTGACGGCAATTTAACAGCGCGCTGTTTATTCACTACGCATTTTCAAAAAGTTGTTTTCATTTAAAAATACAGATAGAAAATATTTTATTACAATAATTTCAAAACGATATTCAAACATATATATCCTACATTTTAGTTGCATCTTGTGATAAACAAACTTGATATACATACACTTATGTGCATATACATACTGCACAACGGATGTTACCTTCTAAGAGGTAAATTGAATTGCTTCGTAGAATAATCGAGTTCAGGTAGGCACTCTTCAACTAAATTGATACGAGAGTATACACATTTTCTGTCATGTTCGTTGTTTAAATCGAGTTTTGGAATTTGCAAGCGGTAATTATGGGGTCCTTTGTGCAAACGAAAATGCGAAAACAAGGTGAAAATAGATTGATTTACTGATGTATTTATAATTATGAGCGTAGAGATAATTAATTATATGTTTGAAAGGTATATTTTTTTATTATATATATTACGTTGTCCTTTTTTATTAGAAATTAACCTTGACAATATTTTCCTGGGCACGGAGAAATTGATTTAATTATAACAATAGTCGTTTATTTTAATACTAGCCCTTGCCCGCAACTTCGCCTGCGTAGTAGTAGTTACTTTGGGCTATCGCTAAAACGCAGCAGAAGGTCTAAAGAGATAAAACAATGTCGATTTTGAAACATTTTTAACCAATAGGAGCGAACCTATTGGTCTTAGCGTGATGATATATAGCCTATAACCATCCTCCATAAATGAGCTATATAACATTGAAAGAAATTTTCAAATCGTATCAGTAGTTCCTGAGATTACCCCTACAACGTCACAATATCACAAACTTTACCTCTTTGTAACATTAGTATAGATTAAGCATTGCTTCATCGCGATTTTCCATCTCTGTCATATTTATATGGGGAAACTGTTTTAGACCTTGGGAATTAGGCAACTTCTGAACGGCTTATCTGACTTTTAAAGCCAGCTCATATTCTTGTAGGAAAAAAAACGCTCTATAAAGTCTTTTGTAACATTTTGATAGACCTATTCTTTCAGAAGTTATTTTAAGGTTAAAATTGAAGTCACCAGAAATGTTGATTTTACTTTTTTGGCGAATTTATCAGACTTGTATGTGGTAGAGCCAAGCTGAAGCTATTATTGGTTTCAGCATGAATGGGTCGGCTCGCCCAGGATAAAACCACCCTCTCACATAAAACCGACGTGAAGTAACAGTACTTGCATTGTTGCGTTTTGTTCGGTCAGTGAGAGCTAACCTAACCTACCCTCCTCTTCCCCTTCCTCTTCCTCCTCCCCAACACAGGCTGGCAACGCACTTGCTACTCCCCTGGTGTTGCAAGTATCTATGAACGGTGGTGATCACTAAACATCAGGTGACCCAACTATTCGTTTGCTTACTATGATATAAAAAAAAACTGCAAAATTTTGCTTTTAATAAACCTTGTTAATATCTTTCTGAGATATTCGTATTTCTACCCAGAAATCTCAGTCTTAGATGCTCTATATTAATAATGTAAATATTATATTGAATTTTAATTGCCAAGTCTTATGTTATTTAAGTAGAATTGTTTTTAATCATTTTTAAACTTAAGAAAATGCCATCAATTATATATATTTGAGCTTGTAAATTATATTTAATTTATTTAAGTCTTTGTAGTTACTCATTACATGATCTAGAACTAGTTTTTGCTAGTGTTAATGTATATCTGATATATCTCTGGCAGCCTAACATTTCCTGGTAAAAAAAAAGTATCATACGTCCGCTCTATACCTTTGCGAAATTCCCCTACTAAATATTATACGTTGAAATTTTAAACATAGGTAATTGGATTGACCATCCTATATTTACAGTAGGATGTAAATTTTAATAAGATTGAACCCTATTTGGATCCTTATTGTTTTGATGGTATAACGCAATATTGTGTATAATGTTTTACTCCGGAACCTCAAAGTTAGTGTTTTAATTAGATTAATATATTTTTGATGTTTTTTTTATTATAATTGGTGGCCTATAGGTAAAAGTTTCGTAATATGTCATCTAGATCCCATACTGAATTTTTCCAATAAAAATATCCCTTCAAAATGTCTGATCAGGCCTTTCAGAGACTTATATTAGAGTTATAAGCTCATGTTTGGAGTTTGTAACGTGTAAAGTCGTTGCACACATGAACGCTTGCATTTACTGCGAAATTATATATATACACTTCAATTTTATTTATTTGCGTAGATAAGTAGTTGTCGTTTATAACTATTAGCATTATGTTTTCTAGCTTATATCACTACCTGACTTATTTTGATTTAATTCTTTATTTGCATTTGATTTATTTTTCTTTGAAAGGAAACCCTTTATCCGGGTCCAAAAGCTTTAGAACGCGAGATGAAGAAACGTGAGCGTGTATTTTTGAGCAAGACATAAAGGACGAGAGGCACTACGCGTACAGATCAATATCATGAATAGTGGATGGCTAGCGCTTTTCCAGCTTCTTTGCTCGTGTATAATTAATTACTATATTGTACGAGAGTTTTGGGTAAATGGAACGAGGGACCTAATCTGTATCGAAGCCCGAAATACAAACATTTTATTTGTAAAACTCAAATTACAGGGCACACGAATAATAACATTGAAAAACATCGTACGTCGCAGCAGACGGAACAGAATTGAGTTACAGTATTTATATTGTATTAGTACTGTGAGTGCTCGGCGCACTCATAGTTTATTATATTTAATGCTATAAATTTAATAGAGTTACGAGGGGCGGTCGATGTATTGTCAGTATCACAGTAATTAGCTATATAGGTAAGGTAACTTTGACGCAAATATTTCCGATGAATACGGTCTCCGGTTATAATAATGAAGTACCTGGGCGAGCGAGCCTAGCTCGGTCCGTTAAGAACATTCTTAAATTAAAATAAACTGTTAGGTTTGCCTCACAAAATTAGCATTTTATCTCATAAAAAAAATATTGAAAAAAGATATCTCTCCTATAATTATAATAACAAAATTACTTATTTAATTAAAATAAATTGTTAGGATTGCGTTACAAAATTATCATATTAAAAAAATATATATACACTCGGATTGGAAGGGGGGTTACACGGATTTTCGAAGCAACCGATTTCCATCTGAGCTATTTTTGTTTTGACAGCGCCGGCGAAATATACCTTCACTTTCTAGGTATATTTTTCCATTGCCTGAAATCTCAGTAATAAAAGTTTTCTATGAATAAATTCTAGCTAGATCGATTTATCGCCCCCGAAACTATCTACACACTAAGTTTTACGGAAATAGATGACGCCGTTTCCGAGATCCTGAATATATACAAATATTTTTTTTTCTCGAATTGACAACGTGGGGAAATCCCTAACGGATACGCTACCCTCTCGGGGGAGAGGGTAGGTTATGTCCGATTCACACGGACTCTAACCCCACGGTGTACCGTCCGCCACATGGTAGGGGCAGCCAGGGTTCAAGCATGCTCACTGACCTGATAAACTGTCCCTGCGGCAGCCTGACGAGAGAACGCCAGGCTTTGCCCTACTATAGAGAAGAGGCTACTGAGTACATGACCAGCAGCCTTCCCTCGTCATCCTCACCCGTGCAACGAGGAATTGGGGGGCCCGCCCATCCCCGTAGGTTTGGCGACATACTACGCTATTGACCTACCAAGGTCTTATCGATTGAATCGCAACCCCACCCCCCCTCGTCCACCAAATGGCCTGCACTTGCCTGGAGTGGGCCTGCAGTTAAACCCCCCATGTGGTGCTCTATCGGTAATCCGGCCTCGGCACACAAGCGTGATTTAACGGCCACACACTGCAGCACTTTGTGTCCAAGTTCTCCATAGCGAAAAATCGCGACCTATCTGAGCTGATTTAAGCTAACTATTCATACATGTATGAGTTGTTGGAATATATATGTGTACCAAGCATACATACCTCAACAACAAATTTGTTATCGGATAATACAAATATAAAACATACAAATGTAGAACATACAAGAATTGCTCGTTTAAAGGTATTATATAAATATAATTTAAAGGTATTTAGATAGATGTATTTTTATCTATATACTATATACGTTCGAATACAATGTTATCTGGTGTTAAATGACAAGTGCTCTAAGATGGTTGACACACTAAATCTAGAGGCAACTGGCTCTCGAGTGTAGCTGCCGGAACACACCAACAGGTACTTGACGCCAGATTTTCAGCTTGAGAATTGTAGCTAGTTAGGGATTTAGAAATGGCTCTATCACCATGCTACAATTTCATCATGATAATTGAAAGCTCAGACTCAGTTGCTAGGATTCGAACGACAACGTAATGTCCGAAAACGCTATCAAGTAACTCATCATCGTCACAGTATTAAGATAAGAGACAGTATGGAAATTATTAAACTCCCTATAAATGCTCGTACCGGCACACTCGCACAAACATGCGCATCTACGAGACCCCTAAGCGGTTTTCGCGATGCTGTCCATAGAGAACCTTTTAAAATTTCTCGTCGATGTTCTGTCGCAGTTTTGTTGTAGTTTTCGTACTGTCTCTCATATTTATACTGAGTCATGGTTCCAATGTTATTCATAATTGCTCTATCTACTCAAATCTTCCTGTTACTCCTTTTAATACCATCAAAACAAAAGGTAAATATATACTTAGTCAAAATAAAATAAAAACAGTACGTTCAGTAAGTTAATATGTTGTTTTTAGGTCTTGTTAACCTCCTGTACCCGATGAAAGTTATTATTATAAATTAACTAAGCCTATTAAACATAAATATTAGGGTTTTAATTAAAATGTGACAAAAATAAATCTGGCAGTCGAAGATACTTTAAATACGATATGTCAAAAGGGAAGAAAACAGAAAACAAATAAGTAAACGTCATATCTTAGACGTCATTATATATATATAAAAAATCTTAAAATTAAAAGTGCTTATCAGGAATGGATACATTAAGTCGAATCAGTGGTACGTTTGAAAATGTTAGAACTGTTATAAAGAATAAACACTCTTCTGACAGACTTCAGAGCCTCAAGAAAGACATCCAAACTCTAACTACCGAGCTGATTGTGCTGGGTAAGGAAAATCATGATCTGTACATACGATCCGTCGCAATGGAAGGTTATTTAGCACTTTTATCTGCGAAAACAATGCCTATATCTCTTATAGAGAAAAGGAATATTCTTCACGCAGCTTTTGAAAAACTGAAGCCGCACGGTCTTCGAGGTGAATGTCTATTCATTCTACTAAGAATCCAGAATCTTTTGTGCTACTATTTAATCCAACTTGATGAAACTGTTCAAGCTAGAGATATCTTGGAAGGTATGGAAGATCTTTACGATAATATCAGTAAATCTCAACCCGAAAAATTCTTGGATGCCGAAGATTTATTCACTGCAGAACCATTAGCGACCATAAAGCGCGTCAGTCCAGAAAAAATTGACAAAGTGATTACTAATAACATCCAAATGCAAGCATTTTTGTATAACAAATCGAATTTGCCTCTAAAGTATAGTGTTTACAACCATACAGCATTGAGAAGACAGCTCGAAACAAAAGAAGGTACACCTCAAGATTGGGCGCTTAGAACTGCAAGATTGGGTAATTACTTCATTTATCTTAACAATCTGGGCAACGCAAGGCACCATCTCTGCGCAGCTTATCACGTTCTCCGAACCTGCCACGACAACTGCAAGCTCATACCCGAAGAATTTGTCCTCCAAAAAGGAGATTTTGAAATGCAGTTTTTAGAACTTAGTCATCATTGGGTGAAATATGGATTAACTCTCTTCAAATTGTCGAAAAAAAAAATTCTAAATAAATATTTTAGCCATCCCTCATCTAGAACAGATCTGTGGAAAACTGTAGATACTTTAGATGATAAACTCGAAAGTTCAAGCAAGTTTGATGATGAAAACTTCAAAGATATAGGTGCTGAGAAATCTGGCAAAGGAGACTGTGCTTCTGAAAAACTATTTACATTTCCCTCTCTTGATTTGAGAAATATGGAAGGCCGTGTGCCTTTAGAAATGGTATCTAATGCAGATGAAGCTCGAAAGCTATTTGCATTTACACATAAGTGGTTAATGAGAGCTAAACATTATTACGATTTTGAACATCATTCTGCGCAATACATATCCTGTTCCTTACAACTTGCGGAGTTATACGAACACTTAGCTTTTTTTGAGAGAAACATTGACAATCAATACAGCATACAAAAAAGAAGAGCAGACGTTCTAGAAACTTTGAATTCCTTATTAAAGACGTGTGACAATGTCATGTCCGTACAAATAGATGTTATAAGAGAACTGTCGCAGGTACAATTAGAATTGATGGCTTTAAACTTGCAGAAACTGTGGCGTCAGGAGTCGCAAACGAACATATTTAATTTGGATACAGATGCAGATTCTATTATCAACTCATTGGATTCAGTGTCAAATAAAACGCTGACGGAAAAGACTCTGAATGCTTCGTGCAAGAATATGTTTCTGAGAAAGATGGAAGCGGCCACATCTTTGAATGGAAAACTGTTTAGATTGAGCGGACAGTTGGCTGCGAAAACTCCATCCCAACTGAGTCTGGAAACAAGTATTCTTAAATAACGGAACATTATTCACAAACCTTGTATATTAAATTATTATATTTTTCCGAATGAAAAGCCTTAATGTCACTTACATCTAACTTTTATTCTGATTTAATAAACCTCATCTTATTAAAACCAACCAATTACCCAAGGTTGTTTTAATTATCACCTCGTATTTCTAGATTTATGAGTTTAACTGTTAAAATAGCTGTTTATTGCGTAGCTGTCTATTATTTATTGTATTACCATTTGTTTATGTATCACACATATATAATCAAAGTATCATAAAATTTGGACGCAATTTCATATGCCAATAAAAGCAAAATATAAACCCATACTTGAGGATATCGATAAAAAACCGGGTGGGCGATGACATCGAAGAGTTCTTAGATATATTTGCCCATAAGTGGCCCGCGGACTTGTGTAAGTTGCAAAAACTGCTAGATATGAGCTGCATAAATCCGGTTGTAGTGAAGAGGAAGAGGAAGAGTAGTCAGTGAACGTCTTCTGGTGAATGGATAATTTGACATGTTTTTCGACTGACGAAATAACATTTCTTTTCTTGCACTTTTATTCAACGAAAATTAATATTCGTAATTTTTCACATGAAATAATGTGTTTAAAGTTTTTAAAAATTGTATATATGATATTTATAATTCAGAGATTTGAGGTTGCCAGGCCGATGAATACAGATCGGCACTTCGACGTTACCAGTTAGTGTTACGCAATAGAGTTGTCACTAATAAACGGTAATAATTACATTGAATATTTTTTCGAAGCGGTATCATATATACACTGAATATCATATAATTTGTAAATATATGTTTAAAATATCCTTTTAATTATAGAAAAACTTTATTTCATTCTTGTTATCTCAAGAACAGAACATCATTTACTACGTCCGATACCGCTATGAGGCTACGAGCCGCTACGAGGCTACTAGCCGCTACGAGGCTCGCCAAGAGGCGAAATTGCAACGCCCCTGGAACATTAACACCACTAGTGCCAGCATAATAGATACATCAATTTTTTTACATAAATAAGAACGACTATATACTATAGAATAGATATATTACTTAAATTACTATAATTTGATTGTTTGTGTTTCTAAATTATTTCGAGGAAATTTGAGTAGATATTAATTACTTTGACTTCCCCAGTTTATCACATAAAATGGCAAGATGTCGTTAATCTGTATGCACTCCTATGTGGAAGTTATTATAAGGCGAAGCTCTGCCCGGATAAATAGTCATAGTGCCTGCAGATTGTTATTGGTTTCCCTGATCAAGTGGCTGACTATATATACTTCTTAACACGTGACATCAAAGATTCTCAAAAATTAACTGGACAATTGCAAAGTGAAAATATGTATACGCCAATGATTTAACTAATTTTAGTTATAATTGGTATAAACTGAAGAAAAAAAAATTTAGATTTCCCTTTATATTACTTGAAAAACCCAATAAATGGTAGTTTTGTTTAGACGTTATTACAATTATATAAAATTAGCCGGTACCTGCGACTTCTACTATAATGTTAACAATGTGTTTTAGTATAGTAGCAGGGTTGCTTACAAATTTTAAAAAGTAAAATTAAAATAAATTTATTCAGTAGTTTTCGCGCGATGCGTGCTCGATAGCAGACTTCACTCGTTTTAGTTAGTTTTATTAAATAACAGATATACAATTCTATTTCTAAAATCGTATTTAATTCAGTGTTGCATGAACCACTGATTAAAAGAGATAGTTTAACCCGATTGTCTTTATTTCCGACATGCAAATAAAAATAAAACCAGAGAATATCAATTCCATTTCTCTTTAAAGAATATTTATATTCGATGACTTCTTACTTTTTTGATACTGTTTTAAATAAATTATAAGGAATTCAACAAATTCTTCGTCTATGTCTATTTAGGATATTTACTCGTGATTGTTATAAAAAAAACTATGTACGAAGCAGACGTAAAACTAAAAGGTATTTCAAAATAAAACTCACATGATGTACATATGTGATGGATTTATTATTTATGTATATATTAAATATTCTATATACTGTACAATGTTTGATACATTTTATATAATTAAATTTTACATTTATTCGGGTATTTTTTACAATATTACACATAATAATACCTACCGCCTGTACGCAAAATATTGTCTTAATATAAATTAATGACAAAAACGAGCACACACGTTTATTACATTAATGTTAACATGACAAGATATATAAGAACCTCGGTAGATAAAACTTCGGTAGTCGATCCTCGATAAGTCGAAATCCCGTACAACTGGAATGTAAACCTTATTTTCTTCATTTTAAAGAGCATAACTTGAAATCGAAATAACCAGTGTTTTTCTATAAGAGATAAAGTACATATGATTTTGATATAATACGAAATAAATATGATTTTAAATCAACAAGGAATTGACAATAGACAATGTATTGACTTTCTGAAAATATTTACGTAATATATATTTAAATAATTATCTTTGTAATTTAAAATGATATAAAATAGAAATTAAAACTCTGCAACTTGCTTATTCACTTATTGAAAACTTTCAAACCAAAACTTTTTGAATCGATTCTTTTGTGTCCCTTTGGAGGACGAATTACCGAGGTTTTTTGTACATTTTAAAACGTTCGTGGTATAGTCACAATAATAAAGAATACAATACATTATTTTTCCGTAACGACCTAACTCTATCTTATAGTTGTTTGGTCAATTTCAATATTATATTTCCTAAACTAACTTAAAGAAAAACGAACTAGTCCTAATTAATCTAATAAAATCGAAAAATTATACAAAGAAAAAAATTATTTGATTCATGTAGGCGTTACATTGCAAAAATTCATAATTGGTTACCACCACAATGCAACGACAATCGTTTGATTTTATTTGCTCGACACGTACCTAAATAAGTCTAATCCGAAACCAAAACGAAAAGACTTTTAAACCTCTAATCATTGTTAATATGTAGCTGTAAATAATACATTTTAAATGATTACTATCTTGCTGACCGATCCTAATAGTGCCTAAGGCTTCTACTGCCTTTTTTTGTACCTCGAGATTTTCTCTTATTAATTTCAAATGTAACTTTTGTAACATATATACGTGGAATAAATAAAATCACACATGTTTTGTGGCTTTGACAGCGACGAATTAATTATAAGCTGAAATGCAAAATCAAATACAATCAAGTATTCAAAACAATTATACTAAATCGATGTCCAATATCTTCTGGAATGTTATATGATTTACACATCAATAAGAACGATAAATACGAATAATTTGACTGTCAGTTGAACGAAACTATATGACACATATCTGGGAAAAGAATGCCTTGTTCGTTGACTTATTCTTTTATTGTGCAATGTAAAAGGCTTATTACGCATTTTTTAAACAAATTACTCACACAAAGTTTGTTCATACAATCTATACATTTCATACAATAATAACTTAATAATACAAATTCAATATACATATTAATAATAATATTCATATCACGAAACGTGAAGATCACAAAATTCAAGTTCAGGTATGTTGAAAATTACAAATTCCCGTTATTCATTACATTGACTTTCATACAAACTGCTATTAAATTAGCAAAAAGGCAGAAATCGTTAACAAAACGTCTTACAAGTGATTTCAGAAGTGTCTTACGAGGACAGTACGAAACGATTGAATTATTCATTACTATATTATATTTGTTCTATTGAAGCACAACAAATGATTTTGTACATAATGACACGCTAATCGTTGGCTACACTTTGAAAGCGAATGACAAAATCTTAAATAGGTACTACGTAAGATTACTCAATTTTGAAAGAAACAGTATTAAGTATTAAAAGATCAATGATCATGACGCTTATTATTTATATTATATACAGTATTTATATATATTTTTACATTGTCTGTGGTCATCAGAATCTTGTAATCTTGATAAGTTGGATATATTTTTTAATTTAGATTATAAAAACTAGAATATTAGAACGTTATTGGTATCGTAACTTATTTCTACGTATGGCTCATGAATATATATGAACAATGAAGCACTGATATGTCGGTCTAATAATTCTTGTCTAGTTTAAGTGGTCTGTGGTTTCTCAACTCTTTTGTTCGCACCCAGAGGTACTTAGTATTATGAGTGAAAAGTTCAGTGTACGTAATTTTTTATCTTTGTTTTGGTACAATTGGCCATAAGATACTTTTTTGAAACTGTGACCTCATTGTCAATAACCTCAATCGATATGTACTGCATACAAATTATAAATTTAACGTTATAAGTTGTTTCTTTTTCCAGACAAATACACTGAATATTTATATATTTATACCTTAAAATGAGTTAGTACATACATATATTTATAGCAACCAATTACCTACGTAATAAGTTACTTACGGTACTGAGTAAGGTATGTGAACTAATTTGTCACTTTGTATCAGGAAAACCTTTAAACCTATTATTACTCGAGCAAATTTCTTGAGATCGATTCTCGTGCATATCGAATAACAGTTTTTAAAAATATTTTCATAAAACCGATAATATTAAATACACACCTCCTTTATTTTATTTACAGATCGCATTTAATTCAGCTTGGTGACAATGAATCTGTCAGGGTTTTGTCTGCCCTTTAATTACTTATTTTAGCACAAGCGGAACGATAGCAGAAAATAATGGATTCAAAATGACAAATCAAATTATTTACCTATGATATCCGAACCTTAATAAAGCAACCGATTTATACGTAACAAAGTTCTGAAATGGGGACAATTACTTTAATGGATCAGTGAAATCGTAAAGACATTACTGTTATAGGCAGTAATTATCTTTGGTAATGAAGATAAAAAAAGCATTGGTTTCATGAAACTACGACGCAAGGGAATCCTTTTTTCGATCGTAGACACATAACAGAAAAACTTTTCGACACAAGATCACATTTCTAATCCTAACTTCTTAAAACACTTCAGGATGTAAAACACGTTTCACATTAAAAAAAAAAAAAAAATTCTATGTTGGACTTGAAAAGGCGCTTACTAACTTCATAGTTGTTCGGAAAACGTGCTCATTTGCTTTCTCGCAATAAACTCGATGTGGTTTATCCTCTTTGTATAAATTGTTTTATTACAATAAAGGGATTACATATGTTCAAAATATTACATCATCATTACTATACATATGTAGTCATTAGAATAGATACTTATCACAATGAACTCTCGAATACTTCTTTATATACATTAATTCTAAGGCACATTTCAAACGAACTTATATGGAATGTGCGACTGCGCAATGATAAGATAAAATTACGTAAATTTAAATTTTTTTTATTCGAGGATAAAGAAGTAAAGAATTTGAAGACACGATATATTCAGTAATAAGTAAAAATATCAAATACATCATTTTAAGTAGTAAATATTAATTCATAAGGCAATTATTGTGGTGAATAGCGTAACAGGATCCTAATCATTTTAAAATAACTCGATATCAAGCCTATCGCTTTATCAACGAGGTGCAATAGTTTTTTACCCATTGTGGTGCGTTCACGGGCAAGCATACTATCCCATTACCAAGGATAACATTCTAGCCTGACTGGCCTATAAGCAAGACCAAAAATAATACATAAAAAAAACAACGAAACGTGCTTTTCATTTCATCACTAGTATTTTAGATGTAGTTGTGTAGTATTTGCTGTAGTTGAATAGTTAGTTATTAGAATTATTTCTCGTTCAAATAAGTCATCCAAAAACGAAATCAAATATTATGAAGTATATTACGTAAGCTGAAACCGGGAGACTAAAAAAGGTAATTAAGTAAAATTTATTAATAGAAAATTTACAGAAAATTAATCAATAGAAAATCTTAACGTAGCGACCAGATCGATGTGTATACCGGATTTCCCCACCTTACTGCTCTGCATCAGTACTTCTACATTGAACTTGATAACGCTCGGTATATCTCTCTCCTCAGCGACTATTTCAGATTTTGAGATGAAATATCGCTGAGGACTTTCTCTGATCTTGAGATAACACTTGGGTTCCTTGACTCTGTACTATTTCAGGCTCGGCATATATGTGTTTTGCATCATTCGTCGTTATTGTCTGTTTCTGTCGGTTATTGCATACTCGGTACAGTATTATGATGATAAGCATGCCGTAAAATGTGATGATCGTGTGTTATAATATTGAGGTATTCTCGATTTGAACTGGTCTTCGTGTGTTTATTCTGTCTCTAATGTCGTTTAGCTTCCTCAGGCTCTTCTATAATTTTATCGGATATGTTCATTATCTTTATCACCTGTCCTCGAATTTCATCGTTAATGTTGATGATAATGAATTCATTTGTTGGCAGCTTGCAGTTGTGCGATAGTAGCTGGAAAACTGCCGTAAACAGTGATAGATTCTTCTAGTTCACATCTGAGTAGGATTTGTGTCGGACTAGGAACGCGATGGCGTTGCGACGGTTGTCCAGTTTCTTCGAGGCTGAATTCATTAGATTGATGGTCATCCAGTTACAAGAGTTAATTGTTGTTCGGCCACCAATAATGTCGCAGATGCAGCTCGGGTGTGATCTCACCTGGTGCTTGAATTTTTCTTCGCAGATATACCGCTTACTGACATGAAAATTTCCAGTGATTGCAGGGAGAGAGAAGTGAGAATAATGGGTTACCTATTCTTGTTAAATACGACAACTAGTCGGTATAGTGAAAATTCATAAGGGGAATCTAAAAGCGAAGACTATTCAATATAATAAGATCCGGGTTTGATTGATTATTACAATAAATAGTTTTAAGTTTGACTAAAATATTGCGTAATATTTTTGGACCTAATATGGAATGATAAGTGCGCTTTTTATAGCAAATTGCTAGCGCGCTCTCTAACCTACTTATTCGCTTAGTAAACTATCTACATAAACGCTTATTATTACTACTACTTGTCCAAATTTCGTAAACCGTATCATCCCGGGGATTTTATAATAATTGGTCTCAAGTAAAATATGCAAATCTGCATTCAATTGAATTTGATTTGACACGAATTTTGCAATTATTTTTGTATATTCATCCATTAGTTCCTTATTAATGCTAATGTGGTGAGTTTGTTCTAGAATATTTTGATGTTGGTTGGTTTTTATGCCCTTGAGGGCGTTGTAATGATAGATCTGTAATACACTTAAACCTCTCTTAAAACGAGTGGGTTCAAAACTCTTAAGGTGAGATGATGTTCCGATGTAGTGTTTAAACTAGTAATTGTAGTAGTATAGTTATCTAGTCCGACTGTAACTTTACTCAATTGAGGTATTACAAATTTAATATTGTTCTCTATATCTGCTAGTTCTGTGTATCGTAGAAACGTATCGTTAGTTTCACGGAAGTTCAGGATCGACTTCAGGTCGATCAAGTTTGAACACATGGGGCCGTAGTAAGCTAAGAGTTAGAAGTTGACTGTTACAATGTTGATGGTTTAGGGGAGCTATACAAATCTACGGCCCGCGGGCAACATGTAGTCCGCCGGGTCTTTGTAGTAGGCCCACTCAATTACAGTTTATTTTCAATCATTTTAAATTTCGTGCCCATCAAAAAAACTAAGAGCTCGCTGAATAAACTAAACAGATCCCAGATAACCCGACCGCAATACGCTCGTTATAATCTTAGGGTTATATTAAGCTTGTTTTATTCGACAATCATTTTTCACTACACTGATACATTGTTAATTTGAAATTAGATTTATTTAATACCTAAACATTTGTAGTTTACGGCCCGCGACACCAGGAGTGAAACGTCCGGTGTATATCTAAAGGTGCGTTTGAATCTACTAGCCGAGAGGTTATTGATAAATATCTGCAAATCAGGCTGGTAGTCGACCTCAGGCTCGGGTTTTATATTATATTTCGGGTTTATATGCGAGTGCATAATGCGAGAGACGTCTGGTACACTTTATGCATACGTACTCTGGTGATATTTGGATCTTTCTGCGTGATGTAAAGAATACTCTGTCTAGCGAATTTTTCAAACAGATCCCAAGAAAATATTTTTAAAAAGCACTGTGCCGGACTATCATGTTCTAAGAACTCTGCTGGCAAGTTTCCGACATCATGAAATCCGATTTGCTGCTCATCTAACTGAAGATTCCTTTCTTTCCATCGTGGTTTTAATTGGAAACAGTGTTTGAAATATCAATATTTTCAATAGTGATGTCAATTCAATCCATCAACTTCTTCATAATCGTTACTATCCAGTGGCACCTCCAAATCCGTAATTAAATTAGGATCAACAGTGCCATCATCACTCTCAAACCTCTCGGCTAAATTAAAAAGAGCTTACTATATTTCCTCTTCTCGTAGACTTCTAGAAGCGATCATATAAAAAGAATAAAAAGTTGCTCATGTAGATATCATTAGATTTACTTAATAACACTATGTGCTTGAACTAAAAACAAATAGTGGCATTTATTTTCAACATAATTAATTATTATGCAATAACTACAATAAACAGCAAAGAACATATGTGTACCTTTTTAATACACACCACATAAACAAACGTTTTTGTATTTGAATTCTTTTAGTCTATTTCACAACACTGCGACAAGTTTTATCAAGTCTGGGGGCCTACCCAAGTTGCTTATCGACAGTCAGATATGTCTTAGCTTAGCGCTCAGATATATCATCTCCATACATTTTTTCGATTTCTATTTGTGTTAGTGATTGTCGATAAGCAACTTGGGTAGGCCCCCTGTTTATTTTGAAATAGCGTGATATTTACGATATGAATTTATACTAACAACTGAAGCGCGATATGTCCAAAATAATTACATTCTATACAGAAAAAAATTGGTATGATACAGTACTGTCTCACGTTGATATAAAGGCTTAGAGACAGTTCCGATAGTGTACAATAATTTTGACATTCCGAGAGTTAACTACTAATTAAGAATACTATCTCAAAAAACTTAACTTCATAAGACGAGAAAAATAAAAGCATATTAGTAGAAAAAAAAACACCAGTGTCGGCATTTTAATAACGATTTTTAAATATAAAATTAAGATTGCTTTTTTATGTCAAAAATTTGTATGAAATGGTTTTAAAAAACGACCGAGACAGATATTTACTAAATAATTATTAATTATTAGACATATGCATCAGATTTGGTACAATAAGACGTTTTATCAAGATAATGATGACCGGCGAAAGATACATTTACAATATAGATTCAAGTAAAATTCGATGTAGTTTTACAAGAAATTGTACCTATTGTATTGTTAAAATATTAATTCGGTAATAACTTATGTTTCTGAAAAGCAAACATGTTTTTCAGATAATTTAATAAAATTGTGTGAAAATAAAAATTAATTGACCGTTCTAATGATTTTTTAAAAAACAAAAATGTTGCGTATAAGACATTATTTGTATTCATAAACCAATTTATCGATATGATGTAATATAACGCAAGAAATATAATTATGGGGTAAATATACATAAATGCAGACCTTTTATCGAAATGCAGTATAAATTGAATTATATTATTGTGAACAAAAAATAATCATTAATAATAAAATAAAAAATAAGAAATCATTAAAACTTATAAAAAAAATCTTATAAAGTTAATAATACAGACTAATTAATACATATCTTTTTAAATTAATTCCAATAAGAATTTTGAAAGGAATGTAAGCATAAAAAACAATTTCAACATCAAATACCAACTTTAACAAAATTATTATGACTCTTTAATACAAGACTAACGTATAATATACATTAAAAAATGAAAAAAAAAAATGCATATAGTATTTTTACGAAAATTAACAAAAATAAAATGTTTTCATTTTAATAAATTAAGCATAAATATTATTTTAAATTAACTTGTTGCCTTCAGATACTACTCTTGTGTAAATGTAATGAATAGACACTGGTATAATACAATAAGAAAAAAGATTATCTCAAAATATTGCACATATAACAATTTTAGTAAAAAATAAACTTTCAATAAAAACATATTACTATTAAAAAAAATACTAAAATATACAAAACACCTTTAGACATTTCATAAGTAGTATAAAATTTTAATAGCAACTTCATCGGTTGTGTACTTTTCTATTTTCAATATTAAACCACAATTAATTTACAACAATATACGTGTTAAACCGACTGAGTCTAATTACCTCAAACGAAAATAATAAACGTATCGCTTTTGTATATTCCGAGTGCGTTTCGTTAGAGTTGCCACGGTTCACAATAATATGACATCGTAAAATAGTGTGCGTATAGTAAATAAAAAATTACATTTACGCCCTCAGCACCCATCAGCCGTGAAATAAATATGACGGAAGCACTACATGGCCCCCGTGGCCGAATAGCACTATGGTATATCGCGTAACAAAACATTAAGTTTTACAGTTATAGCAAAACAATATTACTTCGTAACTAAAAAATATTATATAAAAACCGACTATATAAAGTGAATCCTATGAAATTAACCTGCATTTTACTACAACAAAGACGCTGCCGAGAAAGAGTGTTGATGAAATATTCGCGTTTAAAACAGAATATCTCGCTTCTATCATCGAAATACACGCAATATTGATTTCGCGGCGGAGGTATGCTAACAGTTCGAGTAATACTGCAGCAAAGACAAACATTATAATAACAAAGTATATTCGAAATGAATATAGCACCCATTTAAACGGAATTGGAGTCAGTGATCTCGCCGTCTCGTGACTTCATAGAGCACCTTCTTAGCGTCGATGTTCGTGTTCAAGTTTGACTCTAAATCGCTGTCTTCGCTGAGGCAGAGCCTTCCGCTCAACAGAGGCTCGTGGTGTTCGCCTGTCATCTGAGGCTTCGTGAGCCTCAACCGAATAATAAAAAAAATGTTACGCAACTGCTTCAATTATTCTTTTAAACGACATGTTAAAAAATCAATAATGTTAATCACTTATGGTGATCGTATGGTCAGCGGAATATTTTGTTCACGATTCAAAAGTTAAAACATGAGTCTTTGGTACATTTCAAATCGTTTAAATCCAATTTTTGCCGTTCCTAATATTTTACTTTATCATTCGTGATCTTTGTCCATGTAAAACATCTTGATCTTTGTCCATGTAAAACATGAAGATCATAAAAAAACTAAAAACCTTATTAGAAGGCAAAATTTGAGCTTCGTTCTCGATGTATAAGAATTGGAAATATTAAAAAAAAACATGTTATATGGACGACCATGAAATGTCAACGACTCAGTTGTATTAGGTAACTATTTTAAAGATGTTATCGACTGATCATGAAAATTATAAGGAAATTAAACACTCGATGATTTCCCATGACCACAATGAAGTGGAAACACAAAATTATAGAAGTAGTCCGGTGAAGCTGTTAAGATCTTGCTAGGTCAATAGCGTAGTCAGTCCGAGAAAAAAAAACAAGCTTACTTATGTTTAGAAATCGCCACGAATCGTCAATAAATCGTGGCAACTGAGCTCACACTTTGTCCTGATAAAATGGCATTCTTGCGCGATTGTGATATTCTGTAAGAACTTCATTAAAACCTACCTATTTTTGCCAATAGTTCCGAAGCTATTGACATCCACGTCATCATCAAAGTCCATCTCCTTTTCAAGCTTGGTTTCTCTCTTCATCGCCATTACCTTATGCGCAACGTGGGTTATGATTCCGAGTAAGCACATGGATAATCCCACCAAGTTGATAAAACTGAGCTGATCACCGCCCACGTGCACCGCCAAGAACAATATGCAAATCTCCTGAAAAAGTAGTTTTCATTAAACACTCTAAGTGACAATTTACTTAACTCCGGCTTTATGTAGTGGCGCCAATGCTTAAACAAATGCTGGGGTATCGGCTATCACTAAATACATTAAGCGTCCACATGTAAATTGCAATTGCTGAGTTATTTACTCAATTCAATTCGACTTGAATGCCTCCGATATAGTTATCACTATAGGTGCATTTATTAAAGATGAAAATTGTTTGTAATTCATAAACAAAAAGTTACGCTTATTTTTTAAGTGAGCGGTATATGTGGCGGGAGATAAATTTATGATTTCGCGTCATGACTTGCTAGTAAGCATGACCGATTGTATTGCACTTACTCGACTTGCGTCAGACTAGCGAGGCATAGTATAGCGACCTATGTACATATAATATTTATATTTTGTATGGAGATTGTGAAGCCTGTCATCTATTCATTATAAACTTTATAATATATAATTATTGTTCGGAATGCCAATAGACGTGAATACCAGATTAATGATAATAATTAAAATGTACTATTATGAAATTTCAATTATTCACACTATAATTAGGTTAAAAATTAAAACAAAACACTATTCTGTTCTATCTCATCTTTTTTTCTATTTTAGAAAAATTTGTACGAAACCGGATCAATTATGTCTCATAGAACTGGGCAAAATGTGTATCCGATAATAAATATATGGAGGAATTGTTGAGACGTATATGCTTGGTACACATATACGTCTCATCAACTCGTACATATATGAATAGTTAGCTAGGTTAGCTATTTTGCATGCAACAGGCAACAGCCAAGCCGAGGTGTGCCGTTTACCCTTGAGTTGATTGCCAATATAAAATCGGCTGAGTGCCTTAAGCGCTCGCCTTAGTAGTCCGGTGCAGCTGTTAAGACCTTGCTAGGTCAATAGCGTAGTCAGTTCGAGAAAAAAAAAAGAAGGAAAATGTGTGTGTTTTCAATGTCTACAGAAGCAGATGGTATTCCATAATATTATAGTTATTAGATTTGTGCTTTGTTTAATACTGTCAAATGGCAAACGACAAAAAGTAACATATGCAGTTAGTTAGAAAGATCACCTTAAATATTCCGGCGATAGACAGGGTCAGACTGGACGTGTATGTCACTACGAGAAATTCGCTGACCTCCATAGCGAAAGCTATGCCAGCACCAACGGAAACTTTTAAAATCGTCGGAAGGAACTTTTCATCGGAGAGCGACATCAGATTAACATAACATCCGTACCCTAAAAACGATAGACTACATTAGTATCCTCGCAACTTATTCAGTTACCGGTATTGTCTTCTAGATTTTTTTTCTCTCTTAGTGAATTGTAAATGTTTTCGTGATACAAATGTAGTGGGGAGCAATAATATAGAACACGCGATTTTCTCTCTAAAAAGACTTCTCGGTCTGCAGCAAATTGTGGTCTCTTTAAACGCCATATGCATTTTCGTACGTTGTTCCGGGATCTCGGAATGTCATGTACTGAATTTTATATTTTGATCATAATGACGTGTTAATTGGCTCTATATTTTTTAGTATTGGTGGTGTTTTAAGTAACATTGTTTCGTTATTGTGCACAAGTGACGTGGATGGGAAATAATACGGTATAGCATAAATTCTGACTTGTTAAAATATTGCCTGTAAAATTTTAACAAAACGGCCACCATCTTGTTAGTTCATTGAAATGGTGGCAATAAACTTGTAATATTATTATTTACCCGACAATGGCAGAAATTATGTGTTACAAGATTGGTTGCCGAAAAAAACAAAAAAGTTGATAATAATGTTATAAGAAGTAATCGAATATCACTCGTGAATAATTTTGCATTGACATCTATACTAAAAGAATAGTAGTTGAAGGTAATTTATCCTTTCAGTGACTCTCCCGATGAAATGCGCCGAATAAAATGTTAAAAACAATACACTCTTACAATAACTTATCTATGAAAATTTTGTTTTAATCCAAAGAGTCATGGTTAATCAGTCGTTGCGTCTCAGCGAATATTTTATTTTTAATACGGCGTATCAGAAATGAACGTAAAAGCAAACGTGATATTAAATTTAAAAATCGTTGCTGTCGAGATTTCTCACAAGGAGCGTGAAACTTATTCAATGTAATTATTTTTCTCAGACTTCTATATCAAAGGCAAGATTAGAAATGAGATTTGTAAAGGTTCCCGAGGTAAACGGAAATTAGTTTCAGTCTAGCTGTGAGCGAGGGCTTTGATATTGACAGGTATTCACACGATGTAACGTTATTAGTTCATCTAGTCTATAATTAGTAAATCATTTCTTCTTAGTAACATATGTGATTTATTTTGTTTATTCAAATGACTAAATTAATATAACTTGTTACTCGAGCTACAAATTCAATTCCATTATATGGAAAGTCGCTGCGGAATGTTTTGTACGGAATCTTATTCATCGTGTAGCCCTTTTAATTTACAAAGTGTAATCTGATACCCATTATATCAGAAACAAGTGAAATCAATTTAAAATACTCGTAATCAAAACGTGAATTTCACATTTAATTTTTTTTTAATGTACGAAACCACTACTACCTTGTTTGAAACCGCTGATGATACTATGGCAATGATTTGTAATAAAATTATTTGCAATAAAAAGTATCGCATAGAACTCGAATTATTATTTCAATACATATTAAAGATTTGACAGTGGCAAATGCTTCCGCGACATCATACACACAAATGCTGAGAACGAAATATCTGAGCTAATGAAATATGATCGCAGAACGACAAAGTGTGAGCGGATGTATCACGTCCGATAATAATACTGTTATTAGAGTTAGATTAACCAACAATATTACTAAGGAAATCAAAGTATAAACTGTGAATAAATATTATTCTGTTCACTCATCAAGAAGACATTGGACCGTAGCTAATTATAAACGCAAGTAATATATTCAACCAGATGTTTCAATATAAAACTGTCTCAATACCCGATTATTGACATACGATGACGATTATTTATTTCATGAACATAAAAATTGTATACAATTTTACATAGAAAATTACCGTGTTATATGTAGATTGTAATATACAAAATAATTCATAATATAATTTAGACAGATTACAATAATGAGCGTTGTTTATATTATTCCCGATTGTGCTTAGAGAGGGAGATATTTTCGTAACCAATAGTAACTTTGACAATCATTGGTCCGAGTCGACGAAATAATTATTAATAAATGCCCTTATCGTCCTCTAGAATAAGTAAATTATTACAGATTTATCATAAGTTTGTGCCTACGACTAATTAACAAAATACACATAGATACACATCTAATATAAGAAATCAAAAACAGAGTAAACAAAACCTACCTTCAAACACCATAGTGAATGGAAGTAGAGACAGAAACATCCAAGGCTGGACATGAAACACCATGTCAATCGGATTGTGTAGTCCAAGCTTCGTTTTTTGCACGAGCAGCTGAGCTAATGTCCACCTCAGGCCGGCAGCGAAGGAAGCCATTATTAGGAAGTTAAAACCGACTATGTTGAACTGGGTTGCTTTGTACGTGAACATGACCAACCCTGACGCTATGAGGAGCACTATACTGACCAGAGACAGTGTCTAAAAGAAAAAAAAAACATTGTCACGGGAATAAAAATAAAGACTACTCATGTAGTCCAGGAGTAAAGGTATTGAAATGATATTATTACTGACGTGTATTCTATCCTAAGTATTTTAATTATACTATACTTTGTTAGAAAAATATGACCACTAATAAAAAAAAGTTCGAGGCAGTTATGCTCGCGACAGAAGCGAAAACTTGAAACAATGTAACAACTGTGTTCTCTTTTGAATTTTTAAATGAATTATTTCAATGTCAAAATTTGCATATAAAAAAAAAATATTACCATTCGTCTGGTTTTTACATGTATTAGCACTCCGAACGATAGTTCTACATTTCTATAAAGTTTATAAATTAATCATCATGGTTTGCACAGTCTGACGCAATCCACGCAAGCGCAATACGCTCGGACACGCTTTACGAGCATGTTATGACGCGAATCATAACTTTATGTGCTGCTAAAAATATCGCTCAACGCGCCTATAGTAGTCTTTACTTTAAAAATTATATAGAGTATATGATAAATATGAAATTTAAATAAGAAAATAAATAAACACTGAACCAAATAACGACCGAATCGGAATATACCAGCGAAGTAAATATATGCTCGGAGATATGCTTTCACCCTTCCGACCACTAAAGTACGGCTTCATTACGACGCTTTTCGCTAACTCATACTTATTATAGATTTCGATATTCGATGATGACACTAATAAAGTATTATTATCGCTTCAACATTTTAAAAACGTTACTAAGATCAGTCTCTTATTATCTGGTTCTCTAACGGCGTATTCGTTACAAATATGACGCCACTTCGGCATACATAAAATCTTCAATTAGCAATTTGAATATGCAGTCAAGTGGTCAATAACCACAACTAATAAACATAATTAAAATTGGTAAAGTCCTTCTTGTAATTTGGCAATAATAAATATATTGCATTAACCACTACATATTTTTTTTTTTAGTTTATTCTATTCTGCAGACTCTTGGTCCGCACCTTTTTTCTGCTTACATGTAATATTTTGTACACGTAAAAATCGTATCCGTAAGCATATATATATATATATATAATTATTCTTAGTCATTTATTAAATATTAACTGTTCAATTATTATTAACTATTTTTGGTTTAATAACGTAACCACTACATATTATAAAACAAAGTCTTCTGCCATCTCTGTCTGTTCGCGATAATGTCAAAAGCTACTGAACGGATTTTTCATTAAGCAACATTATATTTTCATTAAAGTAATTTCTGGGGACGGTTTCGGTATGTAATGTCAAGGTTTTTTTACGAAGGCGGGATAGCTAATAAGTAATAAAATAACAATGAATAAGTACAGTATATTGATTTAAAGCGATAATGGCACAATAGTTTGTTAGGACGCCGCGTCAATATCCGGCGCAGGTTGAGTTCTTTGTAGCTGAGCGCGAACTTTTGGTGAAGGAAAACATAGCGATGAAGCCATAGCATGACGGAAATGTGTTTTCTAAATCCGCAAGTACTAAATCAAGTTGAAAATCCGCCGCCAAACACCTCACAACCAAATAATAATTGAGCATCAGGTGAGATTGTGTTCAAACAGTAACTTATTGGCACCGCTATTTTTTTTTAAGTTAAGTCACCTATTAATAGGAAATCATTTAGCTATATCGATTTACATCCATTACGTAATAAATATTGTTATTTGTTGACGTATTAATAACAAATAACAATTGTCAGATTAATATCAAACAAAAAAATGCCGTATCATATTTGTGAAAAAACAAAAACGATTACATATACAACAAGTAGTTCTTAGAATGATTAACAATTGACAAAACAAAATACACCGACAGCCACAATAATAATCATTAACATACATTCTATTATAGAAATCTTAGATTAAATCAAGTCTATGCAAGCGTAGTCATAAACATCGCTTCGAAGAAAGCAATTTCATATTATGTTATAACGAAACAATATAGTTACATTTCAAGCACAAAATTTATAATACAAAATCTTTTACGTCAACCAACTTTAATATCGAAGATAGGTAAGCCTTTGAAATGCCGTAAAGTTGATTAAGCGAGTTCTGAAAGTGCAGAGCGCACGCTGCCGCACTTATTATAGTAGGTATTATTTCTGTCTACAGCCTTCATAAGCTCAAAGGAAAAATGCATTAAAGAAGCCACTTCAGTGGCAGGATTTTTAATATAGTCTGTAAATATTAGAGTCCTTTTTTAACGACGATTTTCTTGCAAAGCATTTGTATATATTTTTTTTAAACATTGAAATTAAACATTACCTCAAAATTTGAATCTTCAATTTTAACTCTAATTACCTCGCAAGGCATGAGAAAACTTCCTATACAAAATACATGTAGACTTTGATTCGTTTTTTAATTCGGCGGCACTTTATGCTATCGTTTTGGTTGGAACTTAGGAATTACTCAGGATTGAACGTTCAACAATAATACTTATTGAGATTTACTATAATTCATACCGGTGCAACAGTACAGATGGGCAAAGTCAAATTTTGTAGAAAGTTATTATTTTTTTTGTTGTTACTTTATTAATTGGTGAACTTAAAGGAAAAACGTTAATCAAACAATTCTAGGAATTTGATCTTGTTACAAAAAAATCTCATAAATCAAATCTCTAAAATCGATATTTGTTAAGATATTGAGCTTTTACTTTTTTGTTTATAATTTTTTTTTAAATCTGTTATTTATGAAGAAATTTTTAAATAGTTTTTATTATTCATGCTGTATTAAGGGCTCAAATTTTGATACAATTATTATTTACATATTTCCACTAACATTTTGCTTCGTGGCTGATGAATACTGACAATTAGGGATGCTCGATATTAGAAAAAAAATCGATGTTGACATCGATGGCAACATCGGTTCAATAGTATTGATTTACGATATAAACATCGATAGCAAAACATTGATCTTTTCAGATATCGATGTTTTACCAGCAATTAAAATTGTCTGTAAAAGAATTACTTTATCGATTGTTTTTCATAGTCAGCGACGAAAAATAATATATATAACTATTCGTACGGCTTACAAATTTGAAATTATGTAGTCTCTAGCTAGTACATGCAACGTCAGATGACCCTAAAGAATGTGTTCATAACGTCGATGTTATCCAAAACAAAACATCGATGTTATCGACATCAAAACATCGATGTTCGATTCGATGTTATTCAGCTAAACATCCCTACTGACAATGCATTTCTTTCGAAGCTCGATTACGTCAAAAATCTATAACACAATAACTACTCAATGCAAACTGTTCTAGATGATTCTAAGTTACTTAATCTTTGTTGTAATTTTTAATAACCAACAAAACCAGCGGGAGTTATCAGGTATACTCGTATAAACTATATTGAAATGTATGTTGTTTGTCCGAACTAACTTAACTCCGAAAAGGATAAATCGATTTAGACGAGGTCCATAATATCAGATAGAAGATTATTAATAGAATTATCTAGACTATTATACAAATCGGAATAAATAGTAATGGCAGGATTACAATTAGAAAAGTGAAAGACAGCCCGCAGTGAACCAAGAACATATTGTTCAGATGAAACTTCAAGGCGATTCTCATCAGAACAATCACGTTCAAGATCAAGATCAAGATCAAGTCAATTCAATTCAATCACCTATTTATAGATACGAGTGCTCGTTCAGAGTTCAAACTTAGACCATTAAGAAAAAAAAAAAGATTTTCCTTCTAAAACTCTTTAATGTTAAAGGTTTAAGAAGTTCGGTTAAAAAACAGAGGAGAAAGATGTTTTTAACTATTCTCTCACTGCCGATTTATATACCTATAGATAACGGTTATTTGTTGGGTTTATTTTTAATCGACTTCGTTATTGAGTAATTTTTTATTTTGTATCGTAATGACATTGACACGATAAATAAATAAATATTCATAGTTCGTATCGTGACTTTGAGTATGTGCACTATGAAGATCTCTTACACCTTTGGCAACTTTTGGTCATTCCATAATGTTTAAAAAATCGGTGCGATAACATCAGGCGATATTTATCATTGTCAACAATAATTATATTCTAATACATATGCCTATAATATGGATGTAACTTTAAAGTAGTCTGTACATTTTAAATTTTTGAAAAAAAAAAATGTACCAGATATTCAGGAATAAATAATAAAATACATTTCAATCAATTATAGAAATGTCTGTTTGTGTATAACGCGCATCACAGCTAAAATACGTCAATGACAAAAAATCGAAAGAAAATCATAAAGCATATCTTCGAGTAACATTAAAATCGGTTCAGTCTATCAAAAGTTATTGTACGTTTAATGATAAAAGTAGACAAGTAAATGGACTTAATACATTTAAAATGTCTTTATTAGTCGCTGTTTTTTATAAAAGGTTTCACGCCGACGAAGTCACGGACACAGCAGTTATAAATACAAATGTGATTTTCGTTTGGTTGTTACGCTTTTCGCTTGAACTTCAAGCGATCATATAAAATTTTGCATACAACTTGTCGGGGAGGACATAAGATGTATTTTATCTAATATAAAATACCGTCCCCTAAACATAACCATCCCCAGTCTACAATAGCTAGACTTCAACAAATTCGTATCGATCGTGTAGGTATAATGTATTACATAAATCTTTATAATAGTCCCAACACAATTTCTGCAAGTATTTACGATCGTTAGATTACCCTTCCCCTATATCCTTGAATACAATCAACGAGGAACACTACCGTATGTAGCTATATTTATCCTGTTAGTACTACAAGGAAGTTCTCTATCATACTAATATATACGTAGTTCCTATACACTGCAGATTATACTAAACATTGTGTAGACTTGCTGTAGCTAACAATAACAATGGTTTGTAAACTGTTACTAGACCCTTTTGAAACTTGATGTTTTATAGGTAATACTCATGGCCTCAGATTCGTTCATCGCATTCATAAAAAAACATAATTGCGGTTTTCTTTATATACTGATTACAATAGCAAATTAGTAAGTTATCAGTATTTAAAATCAACATAAACCTACTACGGGATAAACGTACACGACACTTCACGACCTTCCTACAATTTCATAGTTGAACAAACACCTTGATTACTGAACCACGAAAGCAGTCAAAACCTTGTAATATATTTTTTTATTACATAAAACATACAAAATACATAATTAAATCGAATTCTTGCCTACTAATATTAAATTACCTTCGGTGTAAAATAATTTAAATATTCAACACTAAATATAAATAAAATAATAACAGCCGTAGACATATCAGTATATTCATAGAATACATTTTTAATTCATTAATTCTCTTGATTTAGTGTTTTTATTCTTTCTGTCACAGTTTGTTAGTTTTCATATTCTTTTAAAATATGGTTTTAGAGTAATAATTGGTTTTAGTTTTTCTTTTTTTTATACTTTTTATTTTTCTTTTCGTGTGATTCATTTGTTTGCATTTAAAGCTATAAAATCTTTGAATATTTCGTTTTATTAAAGTTTAATTTATTGTTGGAGTATTTAGTACTGTGGCTGTTTATAGATATGGCAACATTGAAATTAAATTAGAAAATTGTTTCTATTAGTATATTTACAAATATATTATCATTTAGATAACCCATGATAGATATATAAATAAAATTAATTATTCGACCGAATTCATTGATTCAAAAAATCATATTTGCGATTTATGGTACGAAGTGCGATGACAATACATATAGTAGCTGAACCCTCAAAGAAAACATCGATAGGCCTTAACATTTGTTAACCGATCACCATGAAAATTTGCAACCTTCAGCGGATTTTTATTTAAAAAGTTTTTTGTATAACCCATTTTGGGGACATTCAAGAATTTTGTAAGCAATAAGTCCTTGATTTGCTTATTTTTGATGACATAGGGAATGGGGTCTGAGTGGTGATCATCTATCCAGAACAGGTTTAAGAGTACTTATATAAATATTTAAATTTAATCATTTGAGTGTGGTTATGAGTTTTGTTTACTTTTGCTGAACAGGGTGCAGCGGTCAAAAATTCATAAAAATCTGTTTACGTAATAAATTAAGTTACACTGCAAGAAATCAACATTTCTACCTTGCAAGTGATCGTCGTGAGAAGTTAGAGAATATTTTGCTATTACTGTACTATTTATTACGACGAATAATAATAAAAGTATAGCGATTACATGTGTAAAAAAGACTCACCTTTCTCTCCAAGCCGAGGATGATGGCAAAACCGAGTATAAAGATTATTGTCGTCGACTTAGTCATAGTGTAGAGTGATATCGTGACCAACTTGAGACCCCAGTTTGAGAAACCGACATCGATGCCGCTGGCAACTCCGGTCGGAGCCACCGTCTTCAGAGACGTACTGAACGGCAACAGGAGTTGATTCATACCGGTCATGCATCGGATCACAATACGGACGAAAAGCGCCAGCAACCATTTTACCACCAGATGATACATTACTACCGTCAGTGGGAAACCGAAGTCCTGTAGACAAATACAACACTTTCAATTTTTTGTTTTCTTTTTAAATTGACGGAACCAAGAAGTATACACTCAATCGGTAATCCTCCCCTGGTATATCAAGTTAACAACATACATATATGTATATATACGATCACAATTTATACAATATATAATTTTCATATTTAAATATGAAATTGTTAACAAAAGACATTATATTTGTGCGATCTTTTTCTAAAGGGGACCTTCAAATATTACGTAAGCTAGAAATTTCGGACAGCCCCTTCCCCCTGTTCAGCAAAAATAAGCAATGCTCTTGCAATGTCATTAAATATAAGCAAATCAAGGATCCCCACCCCACGTCATTGCTTGAATGACCCCAAACGCGTTATCCATTTAGTTCTCAATTAATTTTGTTGCGGAACTACTTTCTAATTAATGTAATACTAAGAAATACTTCATGGAGAGTTTTTTGGATGTGATATGTTATCGACAAATTTTTATGAGGGATAAAGTAGTGTGGTAAGTAAAATATATGATAAAGAAGAGATAAGGGTTTAACCAGTAATAGATACGTTATAATAAAAATTTTAATAATCATGTTACTCCAGACACGTAAAACGTGTGGCTGATAAAGTAACGATAAAATACATTTCCAATACAAACATATACGCGTAAGTTGTAGAGAAAGCTGACCGGGCCCTGACTTATCCGATGAAAAAAGAGTCGACATAAGAGAAAGTTGAAACCCCCAGAACTGGAGAGTTTGAAAGTATTTAACAAATCTGAAGAAAATGAATAACGTACTTAAAAGTAAACAAAAATGCTGTTTCGTAGTTTCTGATCGTTGTAGGAATATAGCGTGATCGTAAAAAATACATCATACAACAGATTTAATGATTACAAACAAATCGCATAATTTTGAACCAATCTATTTATCTAACTATGGCAAAATATATAAATTTTTAGTAAGATTGTTATATTAATCATCCAGAAAGTGCTCTCAAGCGTTGATGTAAATGGTGAAAGAAACAACATCTTTTATAGAAAAAGCACTAACTAATACAGTAGAACATTTTCTACTCTTTTTTTTTTCAATATGACAACGCTATTGGCCCAACAAGGTCTTAATAGCTTCACCGGACTACTAAGGCGAGCACATAAGGCACTCAGCCAAATTTATTTGACAACTGGATCCAGGGTGCACAGCACACCTCGGCTTGGGCTGTTGCCTGATACATGCAATTCGCGAACTATCTGAGCTTTTTTTTTAACGTGGGAAAATCCCATATGGATATGCCACCCTCCCGGGGGAGAGGGTGGGTTATGTCCGAGTCGCACGGTGTACCTACAGACCGTAATTGTTGGGGCGGCAAGACGGAAGGTGGCCGCCGAACCCCAACCTATAGAGAGGCAGACTGGGTACACACCACGTCCGCCGGATCTGTGCAATGAGGAGATGACTCTCCCGACCCAGACCCCGACCTCAGATCCGGCTACGGTGGCGGGAGGAGTTGGGCAAAGTGCCACCTCCTCTCGCCGGTTCTCCTTTGGCGGAGATGACCACTTAGCGGGTCTGCTTCGCGGGCCCTCTCCGCCGCCTCCTTTTGCAAAATGACCTCCTCGCAGAAGGAGGCCATAGCTCGCCAACAGTTAAGAGGTTAATACAAAACAAGTTCAAAAAAATATTATAGTACTTTAACATTAACATTTATTTCTCTTTAAATGGTCTCGTTGTTATCGTATAATATATCATACTTTAATAAATTATAATACAAATAGATAGACATTTCACTATTATATTGAGTAATAAGGATGAGGCAGTATAACAACCGCATTATAAATTTGAGAATATTTTGTATGTGAAATGAAGATGACGGCATTTTTGTCCTCATGTAAACAGTTTGACAGCTAATTTGTGAAAACTGGTTTATATGAATTGAGCAGACATATACATACATACGAGATATATAGACATGTACAATATTAGCAAAGAATTAGGGATAAATATGAACACAATGAAAAATTAAATAATTACTGGGGTAATAAAATATCAGTAAAAACTAGAAAAGACTTAACTGAATAAAAAAGTAATACACAAAGCTAGAATATTAACAGTTTTCCTCCATCTCCATTCACGTTTTGAACGTGATTGTACTGCAACTAGTAATGACAGGAGAAATATGTCAACATGGTGCAATAGGAGGGGAGATACGTACACGTCGAGACTGCTTCCCTTTCGCCTCATTAGCGTCTTTCTTATACCTAAATTTGTGTTATGCTCATCTACATTAGAGCGTAGTGGTGTACCAAGTAGTGGCAGAGCCACATTGAAGCCATTATTGATTTCAGCCTGAATAGGTCAGGTCGTCCGGGGTAGTACCACCCTCTCACAGTAAACGACGTGAAGTAACAGTGCTTACATTGTTGCGTTTCGTTCGGTTAGTGAGAGCGCCGGAGACCCATCTCCGCTCCCCTCCCCTCTCCTCTTCCTTTCCTTCTTCATTCCCCCAAACAAAGGCTGGCAACACACTTGCGACTCCTCTGGGCTTGCTAGTGTCTATGGACGGCGGTGATCGCTTAACAACAGGTGACCCGCATGTTCGTTTGCATCCTATATGACATAAAAAAAAACCACTCAATCTAAAATAAAACAAAAAACGATTCACCATTGGGATTTTTATATTCCTATACAAGTTAGAAAATATATGTGTATATGAAATATTTGTACAGACATATTCATATAGTACATAAGTATATTCCATGCCAAACTTTTTGACCACTCTGAATATAGTTGTGTAGATCAAAAATGTATGTAATAATAGGTATTTTAATATATGTATAAAATCAAAACAACATAAGGATAAATAAATTCCAATTTAGATTCCTATAATACTAATTTTACTTTGTTTTGTATCAAACTCTTAATGATACTACGTGCGAGCCCGTACTTATGGCTACATTCAGAGTGGCAATAAAGTTTAGGGCAGACTATATAAGGCAACAATTATACTAATACTTAATACATAATACTTTAATTTTATTCACACATACATGTTTACAATAAAAGGATAACAAAAGGAGTGAAGGTGTCCATCCCACTAAGTGGAGGAGGTGGAGGAGGATTTTTTTTTTTATGTCATATAGGAGCCAAACGAATATGCGGGTCACCTATTGTTAAGCGATCACCGCCGTCCATAGACACTAGTGACCCCAGAGGAGTTGCAAGTGCGTTGCCAGCCTGTGTTTGGAGGAATGGAGAGAAAGGGTGAGGAGAGGGGAGGGGTGGGGAGATAGGTCTCCGGCACTCTCACTGACCGAACGAAACGCAATAATGCAAGTACTGTTGCTTCACATCGGTTTTCTGTGAGAGGGTGGTGCTACCCCGGACAAGCCGACCCATTCAGGCTGAAAACAATAATAGCTTCAGCGTGGTTCTACCACTACTAACACACAGGGCAGTATATTGTGTAAAGAAGACTGACAGTTCGGACAGTTAAAGATATCTCCTTAATTATCTCTTTCGTCTAAACCACATACACACAGAGAGTGATTCCGAAGTTTAATTTGTGCCAGATGGACTGGAGTGCAGGCGTGGTTTAAATGCATACAGCACATAACTGAAATTATATGCTTGTGTATGCTCTGTAATAATCTAACATGAGATATTACTGATATGTTGGTTTGCTATTCTTTCAACACACATAATTTGATTGCTTGATCTAAAGTTGATTTCAAGCACCACCATTTATGTCTAACATATGTATAACTAAAGGATAATACACCATTGGGATTAGTAAATACCTACCACAACTAAGTTAGTAAATATATGCTTTATATGTATAAATATAGATCTATATAATACATCTGTATTGTATAATTATATTATATAATCTATACATATAATAAAAATGAAGTGTCTGTATGTAACAGCGATATAAAATTTTTTCACTGATTGGATATGAATGTATACACGCTACGGATAACAACAATGCAATTTTAAAAATTTTTGTCTGTCTGTCTATCTGTTTGTTCCGAGTAATCTCCGAAAGGGCTGGACCGATTCTGACTGGAATTTCACTAGCAGATAGCTGAAATTACTGCAGCTACTCTAAATTAAACTAAGTGTTAACAGCGGGTTTGTCTGCAATGCTATCTCTAAAACGGATGGAAACAAATGGAAAAATTGTATTTTATAATTCTTTAATACAATTTTTAAAAATACCTGCAGAGTTGCAGGTACCGCTAGTTAACTATAATACAATATTTTTTTTTTTATTGAAGCACAGCATGGTTACTGCACTACGCCTGATGTTAAGCATAGAACAATCCAATAACATCGGCAACCACCAGGAGACAGATTATCCATCGCCGGTCGCCGCTGTCATGCCGGCCATAATGTTCGTCATTATATCGCCATATTGA
>JACEII010000036.1:3889273-3984871 GCA_014332785.1 Antheraea mylitta
CCGCTGTCATGCCGGCCATAATGTTCGTCATTATATCGCCATATTGACGAAAGTCACCCGATACTGGATATGCACAGGCTGATCCCCAAACGCGACGCGCAGAACCGAGTCACTATGACGGTCTTTTTCGCCAACTACATGGTGGTTGTGACCCAGTTAGGCTGTAAAACCCTACCACCCCGCTTTCGCCATTGCCTCGTTCGTTATTCAGCAGGTTGCACCACGTGCAGGTGAGGTTGGCTTGGGTGTCTCAAGTCTTAAGATGTTATGCGACACCCCTTACATCCCCAAATTACAGCTTAATTTGATATGTGTTAATATACTTGCACATAAGAGTAATAAAAGGAATAAAGGAGAGCGAGAGGAGAAATTTCATATAGATGGGACAGGATATCTCCTGGGGGAGTATGTGAAATGCGCCAAATTGGGCAATTAAAAAAATATGGTCCAGGTTTCCTTCATCCAAACCACATTCACACAAGAGGTTGCATGAGAATCACTGTGACAAATTTATCACCATGAGCTTTGTGGCTTATGATGAGTCATTGGATCCAGATTATTACCATATAAAAAAATGTTCTTTAATATTTCAGGAATTGTTTGACAATATATAATTATCTACATTTTAAAGCGAATAAAAATAGATAATATAGCTTTTTCTTAAAATCTACACGTATACATATTCAAGTACCATAAATAGTTATTTAGGGATTGATTTAACTAAAATTATTTAATCCCTTATTACTAATTAGTTTTAATGTCTGTGAAAATTCCTATAAATTTCACACTCTCCATGAAATTTCTACAAATGTTAATCTTCAAAATCACAGAATTACATGAAATACATTTTATTTACAATAGAGAATTCCAAAACTCTATTCATATTTTATCCTTAAGAACAGATATATAATATAGTGTAAAGGTAATGAGTTGCTAGACGATTTAGGTTAAAAAATGGGTATAAATATTTACAAATGTAATATATAATCGTTTTAGCTTTAACTAATAAAAACAAATATAATAAAACTTACTCGAAGTAGCCAGCTCTGATAAAAGGTCAAGCCAATAGACAGAGAGAAGTAAAGAGCTATTAAGCTTAAGGTTAACACTGTCTTCTGGGCGTAAACACCGACCCATTTAATTTCTTGTTTATTAACAAACACCTCTCCAACATCATCTGCATTTGTTGACAGCTGCTCGTATTTTGTATCAGTCATTATTATAAAAAGTTATTTAAAAAAAGCTCAAACGTTACTTATTAGCATTTCAAACAGACAATGAACATCAAATAGGGTTAACTAATATAAAAAAATATTTTATTTAGTTTTAGTTTTCCGTTGACACCTACACTAAGTTGATAACACTTAAATCTAAAATCTGACACATGTAAAACTTATCAACAATGTAATCAGTGTTGCTCGCGACAAAAATATGTACATGTAAAATTTTGAAAGTTATCTACAGATTTGTGGCATCGGATCGAATAGATTTGTAGAGACGTAATTAGATTCTACCGCTCTCCCTGTATTTTTTCCGTTTCTTAAATACTTATTTGCAAATCGATAACTAAGCTGTTTATGACAGAACATAAATAACAAACGTCGTATAACATAAAATGTAATAAATCAAAAGAAATGTATCTAATAAACAAATCTAAAGATTTTAAAATAAGAAACTTGGATTCTAAGGAAAATCTGATATTTCAATTTAACTATATATGTCGCTCAAAATAAAGTACTCTGTGTGTGTGATTCAAAAATTAGTGACAACACTACAACACTGCACTATAGTAATACGTGTTGTTATAGTTTTTTTTTTTAATTCATTAAGGATACTGGATACAATTCTTTTAAATTTAAGTTATCTAGTATTATATACCTTAAATAAAATGTACAATATTAAAAGTTCCATCTTTAACATAAATGTGTTAACGATTACAGTAGTCCTACAGTATTTATAACAAAATTATATACAGTCTTACAAAATAATAGATTTGCTAAAATCACTTGTTATTCCCGTTCGGAACCTCAGTGTTATTAAAAACGCTTTCAAACTCAGTTAATAAAATAAGACGCTCCATTTTAAATATTCCACAGTTAATAATATGTTGAAGATCCGCAGTTTTATTACAAAATTAATATAATTTTCAACCTTGAAAGATGTGCAGAATAAAACGTCCAAATCGCAATCTATTAATCAAGGTAATGAACTTCCTTCCATTATCTTTAACTTTATAAAATCAAGGTCTATGCGCCGGGTATTCTGTATCTTTGCGTACCATTTGCGTTTTTTTGAGTGATAATCATCCAATAATCTTTCCAAATTATTTTAACTTTTTCAGTTAACATCCGACGGAGATCAGTATAAGTGACTTTCTTCTAAAAATGAAAATGATGAAAGTATCATTGCACCACTCTTAGCAATATTTATATCCAATTTTAAACTACTATAAAAACTATGTATTTGGTTCAGTCCATTGTTTAAGCATGTAATAGCTTTATTGACATATTTATTTATAACTATATAGAACTATGTATACAGAAGACCCTAAATCGTGGGTTCTGTCAAATACCTCTTGATTTGTAATGAATAAAGATTTTATACCAAGAGAGATATTGTTGTTTCTTGCATTGTATTTTTATATACATGCCTTAGTCTATATAAAATGTTATTATATTCGACGTACACTAATCTGTCATATAAAAATGTAAATATCAATTTACAAACTTTTCCAGGTATGCCAACATCACTAAGAATAGAGACAAGAATTGAAGGATCAACATTATCAAAAGCACCGTTCACATCATGAAAGGCACAAACAGTATATGAATCACTGTAAAAGAAATTCTTAATATCAGAGATAAAAGACGTTTTCTGCAGTACTTTTACCTCTACGAAAACCAAACTGTTGCATAGGTAAAATATTACATTTTTCACTATAAAATTCTAATCTCTCTTTCCAACACAAGATGACAAAGAGATTGGCCTATAAAAATTGTAGTCACTTTCTGGCTTTAAAAGTGAAATGACACATTGTGTTTCAAGTATCTGGTATCCTTTTAGCTTCCCACAACAAATTCTATATCTTTTACTATTAAATGTACTCATTTTGACCATTATGATGGAAATTTTGAATTAAATTATAAGAAGTGTCATCAAAACCAGGTGTTGTATTTTTTCTCCCTGTCAAAGTAACTATAAATTCATTAATTGTAAATAGCTCGTAAAGGAAATAACCTTTAAAGTTGCCAGATGAATCGAAAAAAGTTTTTAGCCTTATTATATGAATTTCTTTTTCAGCTAGAGATTTGGCAGCATATTTATCTAAAAAGAAGGAATCCATTCATCACTTTTATGAGATTTTTTATGTGCTACTCTTTGAAATCTTTTATGTAATTCCATATCATGCTAACATGTATATATCTATTACATGTATCACACTACAATCTCCAACTTGTTTATTTTTTTACACGAAGTAATTTCTTTAGCTAAAAATTTAGTTTACCTGTCGACCAAAGATATTTTGAGCAGAAGACATACCCGCCGTTCTGTGTGGATTATAGTATATAAATAAAAATTTTAATAATTAGTGTTTGAGGTCATTTCCATTGTTTGTATTCATTTTTGTCTTGAAAGTTCCCTACCATATGGAGACGATGTGATATATCTTGATTCATACAGTATTCTTTAAATTCATAACATGTGAATTGCGAGCCATTTTCTGAGACAATTATTCGGGGTAAGCCAAATATGCAAAAGATTCTTATTAGTAATACTGGTTATAAACATTAAAAAGCTCAAAAGACTATTATTTCACGGCCTCAAAAAATTACATTAAACTAAGGATGTCTATATTTGAAAAACATCAATGTTAACATCGGATTCAAGTATCGATGAACGATAAATATCGATGACAATAAACATGATTTAAGACATCGATGTTTTTGCTAGCAAATAGCAATTATATTCCGTTGCTGGTAGAGGAGTTGGCCAGCGTTGAAAAAAAATTTCATGCAAAGAAATAACTATTATACTTCGATAACGCTGATTACTATCATCTAATGTAAAATAGATACATTTGGTAATTATCTAATCTTTAGATAGTATATAGAACGTTAGATGACCCTAAATAATATATTGACATTTCAGTATTTTATCCTCATAACATCGATGTTATTGAAGTTAAAACATCAATGTATCGATGTTGTCGACATCAACATATCGATGTCAAAACATCGATGCTTTTCAGCGAAAAATCAATTAAAATTGATCATCCCTACATTATACATAGGTAGAGTGTGGTGTAGGGATGTGAGATTAATATAAAAAATCGATGTTTATTTTTTAAATAATAATTGACTGTAATAAAAATAAATAATCGATTTTTGGAAAAAATCGTTTTTTTCTATTATTCATAAATGTACACGCTTTTCATATTCAAATAACAAACCTTAGAGATTCATATTAACAATTTATCAGTTTAAAAATCAAATAAAATGATATGAATAAAAAAAAACTAACTAAAAATCAAACTGAATACTTTTTAATTTTCAGTGTAAAAAATAAGAAAACCAAATATTATTATAGATAGAAATTTCCAGTACCTTTAAACATTTTATTATAATAAGAATGCACTGATGAGCATCCCAACTAAATAACAACCTGTCAAAATGTCTCAAAAACTAAAATGTAAATCAATGTTTTCAGTCTACATGCTATTTTAAAGTTGTTGTATCACTACAAGTCTTTTATTATTCTTCAAACAGTACACACATAATGCTGTGGTATTTTCCTTTTTCGTTATAAAATAGTTAAGCACACCGCTTTTAGATGTTTTCCGAATATAGGAAACATGTATTGTTTACTAAAGACTATATTACCTCACTTATAAATAAATTTAATAGCTGCGCTCCAGATAATGAGATGTGTTTTTGACCTTCACTTCATTGATCTAGTACGGAGTATGCAGGCGCATTAGGTAAGAACTTTTTGGACGTCAATGTGACGAAAGAACAAGAAAATTGAAATAAGAAAAAGAACAAATCAAAATTGACGTATTATATATTCCCAGCAACGCTTTTACACCGTTTTGAATTGTATATTAATTTGAATGCTTTGAAATATTATATGGTGCCCGCATGAAATAATCGCAACGCAATTCATATATAATTTTTTACCGCACACTTGACTAGAGAAGATTTATATTAAAGAAATCCGCAGACACCATATTTCGCCTTGGACGCCGCTGCTCTGTATGGGGTGCTGAGTTGCAGGTTAGTCCACTCTTTTTATTTGGGGTTCTTGTTATTTTATTTATTTATAGGCAAGGCCACCAACCGCTCTTTCGCATTCAATTTATTTTTACCGCATATCCTGGTGGGGCCTATTTACACGGTCTCACCAGCCCCTTCATCACTCTTAACTTGTAAATGATAATTAACTAACTTCGAGTTTTTTTCATGCGTTGCATAAATGAAGCTGAAAATCGATTTAAACATGTATTTTAGATGATCGATTTATTAAAAATGATTAATATTTCTATACATATCGTTAATAAAAATATATAAATCGATTAAAATAAAAATCGATTATTTTTTAACATCCTTAGTATGGCGTTAGTAGTTTGTGTTGCAATGCAGAAACTACAACAATTCCTTTGTCATAATCACAGAATAATATTACTCCTAGCGGAGATCATAATAAATTCGTATTGTGAGGTAAATATACAATAAAATTTTCTGATTGCATAAGTGTAGACCTAAACACTATAATAAAACCTATCATGGGTGAATCCAGTTCGTTTACATCGCTACTTGATCTCGTGGACAGTCATTTATCAAAATACAAGATACAGGATTTACGTTCGGACAACGTACAAGGTGCATCATCTAAATCTATACCAATACCATCAGTGAATGGTGTACAAAGAGTTTTATCTGATACTTGCGTAAAATCACCCGAGGAAAAGCTTTCCCTACCGAAATATTGTGTCTCAGACAGTCCCATACAACATGTACTTGCTGAACAGATATCGAACATGCTCAAAGCCAAAGAACGAAAAGAACAAGAGGAAAGACAACGACAACAAGAGAAGCAACGTTTAGAAGAAGAAATGAAAAAGTTGAGCCTGCAAAAAAAGGAGGATGATGACTATGTGATAGATTTGATGTCAGCAATTCAAACCCCTGTACCAATAAAAAAACCGGCTGAATCAGTGATGAGTAGAAGTAATTCTTTTGAATCTTTATTACTTCAAAATATGAAAGAATTTGATCAGATGACTGAATCATCTAAAACTGATGAATCCATAGATGAGGTTCTAGATTCATTACCATTCCTAACCGATTTTTCATATATTTTCACAGAGAAAAAAAGTAAAGCTAAATGTTCAGCATTTGGTAAGGTATTGACAGCTAGACTGAGACCAGTTGCTGCGCCATACCTAAAAGTAAAGGTAGAACCAAACAGTGTAGTGAGATTTGATTTCAGCACAAAGTCACCATGTGACTTGATCAAAGAAAAGTTGAGACAACCTACTTCATACAATACACAATATAAAAGCATCATGGACATTATCATGGCAGAAGATTACAATTTTTCAAATGAATGAGTTTGGTTATTAATTGATTTTGATGATTTGCTCAATCTATCTTATCTTAATAAATGATTAACCTGAAATTTATGTTTCATTTTCATTCATATCACTAAAAATATGTTAACTTATAAACATTTTTAACAATACTCTGACATTCTAAAATAGAGGCTTATTCTTAAGCCAATAAGATTATATTTATGTTACTAAACCTTAATGGTGTTATTACAGAAAAGTTAAATACATATTAGATACTTGCTTTAAAAAGGTTTCATACTAAGGCAAGGCAAGTTTGTGTTATCCTTTTTTCGCAAGTCTAACCTAGCCTAACCAAAGCATGATAATGAACATTCAGCAAGAGCGGTGCATTTAAATGTAACCTTTTTAAAGCAAGTACTCAATACATATTTAATGTATTGTAATAACACTGTTAATGTCTCCAGAATATTTTTAGTTGTTTGGTTGGACTAATTTACAAGGGACTTCAGTTGGCTTATTTCACAATTTCCAAATGTTTAGTCTACATATTAGACTTTCCCATAAAAAGAAACAATAATGAGAAATACGGCATTAAAAAAAAAACAGGATATCTTGTAGAGATGTATGTTAGAAATTAAACTTTCTACAGAAATAAATTATATTATCCATATATATATTTTTTAATAGCATAGATTATCTTCAGTGACTGCCTTACATCCTAAACAAAGTACTTTCAACCATGGGCAATTATAAAGATTGAGAACGTGACGAGTGTCTCTCTGTTTTCCAATACCAGAATGAAAGCAAAACCCCACTTTCACTCTCCTGACACAGTGTTTACCCTCACCAGTATTTGTCACACAAAAATATTGTGGTTCAGTATTTCATAGATCTCCTATAATAAATGTAACTTAAAAAATGTAAAACAAAGCATTCATTATGAATTAACTTAAGATTAGAGTTATAAGTTAAAAATTTTTAATCATTGTTGAGTAGCAGATGTGTAAGTCTGGCTGAATCGGAATCATCATACAGCAGGAGGGACTAACATAATAATAGCATGCTAAGGGCAGTTGTGTTGTGGATTGGCCGGTGTATATTCAGTAACAGCAGAATCAGCCTTAGGGTAGCTACACACTATGAGGTTAGCCACAATGCGGCCAGCCGTCCGGCCAACCGCAGTCATCATATATATGAAAAAGTAGTTTTTATGCGCACTGCCTTGAGGCTGCCGGCCGACCGCTCCGGTCGTTCTGAGCACTGCGGCTCGAGTGGCGGTCAGCCAGACGGTTGCTATACACACTATGCAGATTGTGCTACTGTGCGGTTGCGCGCTGTTGACTATATACGTGTTCATCGACGCTCGCGCATTTTATTGATAATAATAGACATTTAAATATTTATTTGGATACAGAATATTTTGTTGTTGAGATACAAGATAGGTCAGCGATCTGGTATTTTTGCTGTTTACTATCTACTTGTTCTCATCGCGTGTTTACAAATAAGGATGTACCCAGTACCTTTTTATAATAAATTACTGTGAAACCTTCGATCTTCAAAATAAGTCAATTTAACCACAAGTCCCGACGGTTTCTCAAACGCACGTTCCGGTTGAGGCTGCGGTTACCCTTTTCCCGGCTAGCCGCAAGCGCAACCGCACCGGGCGATCAGCCATTGCGGCTAACCGCATAGTGCGTACGTACCCTTATATATGTATCCAGTAATGAAGTGACTTGTAGGTTAGTATGACAATGGCAACTGCCTATACGACAATCATTATACTGTGCTATTACAAAAAAACTTCCAGTTCTATTTTATACAATCCCCTAAGATATACAACCTTACTTATAATTAATTTCAAGGTAGGGAAGAACAATGATCTCCCAATATACTATAGAGTTCTTTAATTCCCCATATGGTAGATCATGAAATCTAGATATCTACTTGAGCGATGTGTATAAATTGATTAAATACGTTTTAATCGGTATAAACTAAGTAGACAATAATGAAGACTTAAAAGAAAAGGGATACAGTAGAAAATAAAAGAACATATGCATGAACCAACTGATTTACTTTAAGTTTACAAAATAATTACTTACAACTTCTTATATGACAATCTAAGTGTTTGTGGTCTTTGTACAAAAACACATAATATCATTGATTTTTTATTATCTTCAGCGATTAATTTATATATTATATATTCAACAACATTACAAAAAAAAAAGATACAATTCGATATACACAAGCTTAAGGAAATCATAGTAATCTTAAAGAGAAACAGATTAATTTATAAAGGATACTTGTAGTCTGGTGAAGCTTGCTGGGTCAATAACGTAGTCAGATCGAAAAATAAAAAAATATGTATACATAAAAAATAATATTCGAAAATAATAGAACTATATTTTGTATATGTAATGTTAATATGATAGTGTTCTTATAAACCGTTTATTTTACCAAAAAAACATTTCAGATTTTGAAATTATTGCAATTACAATAGAGATCATGTGTCTTCATACTGAGCCACAAAGAATAAGATTAAATATTATAGTGCATTTGGAAAAGAAAACTGATAAACATTTCCATAATATACTCTTGGATCGAATCAATGTGTGAGGTACATGCTTTTCTTTCTAGAGAGAACATGATTTATTATTAATTACTTTCGATTGACATATTAAATCTTGTATATAATATATAATAGATATGTGAAATAATTTAAGTATGACTTCAACCTTTATTGCAAACCTTACTATACAATAGGTTCTCTATCTTAACTATTAAATTGTACGAGATAGGTTATTATATTAACTCAATAAAGTAACTGTATTTCTGATGTTTAGAACAATATAAATACAGCGGTGACCTCAGAAATTACTGCTGTCTCTTTCGCACGCCTACAAATTCTCTACCCTATCCTATTTCTCACTCCTGCCATATACAACCAAAATTATGTACTGACAATATTATATGGTATTATAATAATTACAAGTTATAACAAGTACAAACACCGCGATCAATTTCTATCAGCAATACTCTGAATAACTAAATCTACTACTCATCTCTCATAATATTTACAAGTGAGTTTGCCACTTGATTTTCTAATTCGAAGGTGCAGGAAAAACAGAAACTGGATAGAGACTACTTAAAACTAAACGACATATCGCATAATATTTACACATTTAAGTATACCTATATGTAGTTACATGTAAAAAAAAAATACAAAATTTTAAGAAAAAAAAAAGACAGGGGCGTCCATTCATTACGTGAGAAAATCAGGGGAGGGATAAAGCCCAATCGCTTTAACCTTCAAGCAGTCGCGCGTAGTCGACTCGACCGCGCTTGATACATTTTTCTTCATATTATTGTTATTACCCATCACTCGTATTTCTCATTTCTAGTAAGTAGCCAGTCACAATCTCATTTTGGGCAAAATAAAGAGTTTACCGTCGCTTGGGCGCTCCTCTCACCTCACAGATTACAGTCGTTTTAATCGCGGCGCAGTCGTCGAAAGGACTAACGCGATATAATATTTCTTCGGCTTTCACTCAATATTATCGAATTAAATTTGGAATACTGTTTTTTTTTTAAACATAAAATGAGTTGGAGACCGTTACAAGAAAATAGAATACTCGAAGAATTTCTAAGAGAAGAGATGAAGAAGTGAGTGAATTAGAGCTCAGCGACCAAGGCTGTGAAACTTCCGACCACATCGTTTCAGAGGAACCTCAATCTGTTGAAAAATTACACTGCACAGACTCAGAAGAGGATAATCTTCCTCTTCCAGAAATAAATTGCTGTTTTACAGGAAGATAAAGTAATGAAGTACCTAGCAAAAATCTAACAATAACAGAGTACGGCGTTAAGCTCAAAATATTGTTACTGAAGATGCAGGTACTCCTGCCAACATTTATGCAAACCCAGAGTTTATTTATTTCGGAGAACATTATTGTAAAAAAATTCTAAATTGTATTTTTTTATCCAAATAATATGTGTTATGTTATTGATTTAATAATTGTTTCTTTTTCATAATTTTAATAACAGTTTTGAAAAAAAAAAAAAATGGACTATTAAGACAATGATAATATATTTGTGTACCAAATAATGAATGATTTTTAAATAATTAGTGCTTTATTTGTCTGATTTATCCCACAGGTGTTTTCGGTTACGCGCGACTGCTTGAAGGTTAAATCTCACATGAGGGAGAGAAGGGATTTCCGCAAATATCAAGTTATTTTTATTCCTAATACTAGTTTTAAAATATCTACATGTGAGATTAGGGGGGCGGGATTAACACAAATGTCACGATATACCACGAGGGGAGGGGGAGGAATAATGGTCGAAAAGATTTGTCAAAAACGCCTCTCGTAATTAATGGACACCCACTGAATAATAACGAACATAACGAAGAAACACAAATACTTTTTATGTAACATGGTTCGGCTGAGGTCATATATGTTTTCAACAATTTACCATACTACTACGGGCGGTATGTATATGTCTCAGTAAATGGTATACATCATCAAACCATGTAAAGAATACTATGTTCAAAGTTGCAAAAAAAAAAAACCTAAAAATTAAACATAACTCCTTTCTTCTGGATATGATGAATGTACATATTTTCTGAGATGAATAGAGTTCATGATCAAACATCATCTTAGTTCAGTATTCTAAATGAGCTCAACTTTAATGAAGTGATACAAGATTTAATAATTTAGGATATAATAACATACTACAAGTGACTTTGTTATCTATCAGGGAAAATTAATACATTCAACTTGCAAATTGAAAATTTACATACTACACAACATTTTTTTATATGTTATATATTGCTGTAACCGTCAATAATTCGAAACTTCAACACACAGACACAGAATTCGTTGTCATATAATTGTCAGATAATCATCGTCCAAAATGATCAGTGTTAATGTTTTCCAGTGTTGCTAGCATATTTTTACACAATCTGCTAGGTCAAATTGAATGGGGCATTTCACGTCAAGCGGAAAACGAAAAAAACTTGAGGTTCTGGAATTCGTTAATATTTTGCCTACTTCTAGTAGATATGAATTTCAATACACGATTTTTTTTTACTTGTTTATTTGTCAAGTTTGGGCCTCTAAAGAACAGTCACATTTGAAATTTGGATGTTTTGGAAGTAGTTTTTCGAATTAAACAAATTTACAATAAAATATTAAACTCATCGATTTATATAGAAGATTATTTGCTCTTTTTGAAAATAAAACGGAACTTAAAAAAAAATGTACCAAACCGCACGTAATGTTTTCAAATTCAATATTTAGTAACTTGGACTCACTTTTTAAATTGTATTTTATATCTAATCGTAGCTTTAAACATATATAATATATACTATTGCTTACAAATTGGGCACTGCATTGGTTAAGGTGATAAATCAATTAATGTTGGCACAGGTCGCACTGCGCTGAGGTCTGGCTCTTACCTAAGTAGCTCAATATTAACATGTATGGTCTTATTTACGTTTATGTAAGCTATAACGAAGATTTAAGGTATGTATCATTAAAATAAATATAATACAAATAAAGAAGTATACTTCTGAATACAAATATATTACTTAAAAACTACTTTTAAAAAATTCAAATTTCAGATGTGATTGTTCTTTAAAAGCCTATACCTTGACAAATACGCATGATAATAAAAAATTGTGTACTCACGTTCATACCTACTAGAAATCCAAGTAGGCTAAATATAAACGAATTTAAGAACCTCAACTTTTTTCGTTGACCGCTTCATGTGAAATGTGTACGTGAATTTCGTATTAATTTCTACATACTTATATGTTGTTATATGTATATATATATATGTTTAGTAAAAGTAACATTTAACATCAATAACTGACCAATTTGGAATGTCGACTTGTAACATTATACTTAATTACTCTAACATATAACTTTATATATAAACCTTTTCAAGCATATCCATCAAACAGTATTGAACATAGAACTGTTTTTTTTTTTTCAAGTAAATGAAATGTTCTAGCATGTTAGACTGAAAACAGTTTATAATTTTCATAACATAAATAAAAAGTTGTACATGTCTCTCTGAAAGCACCTTGTAAACTTATCGAATGTATTTTCCCTCGATAGATGAAACAATGTCAAGTTATATATCTTGTGAGGGGACTAACTGCAACACCACATTGTTGTATACATCGTCCTCCGCTTCATTCGTCTCATCTTCCTCTTCATCTTCCTCCTGGAATACAAGGAGGTGGTCATTATTATGACAATTAATAATAGAATGCATCAATTCTTAAAAGTTACGGTCGTCTAGCATTCTGGCTGGTGAAATATCAACCTGATTTCCGCAGGTTTGAACCAGTATGTGCCAACAAATATGTAGGAACTGGCGGATATTTACCAATTGAAGTTGGTAGCACATAGTGAACTGAACATGAGAAATGGTATCCTAGTACTACTGTATATGGGAAAACATAGAAATATGAATATCTCAAAATATGAAATCACCAATATATTGTAGGGTGGCATGGTGATTAAACCCATACCTTTGCTAGGGAACCTTGCTGTAGGTTTCTTACAGACTGATGATGATCATAAGGATCAATTCTTAAGCATTATTCGTCTATTGATTATCTCTTACTTTTTTTTATACTCACACTGGCAATTATTGAGTTATCACAACATGTGAATAAGCAATCATCAGAGTTTTTGGCGGGATCTTAGTCCATGTAGTGGCGTTTATATTTTATTCATGATCTTGTGTTGTTTGACTCTATATTTTGTAAATTTGGTGGTGTTTTACGTAATATAGTTGGTTTATTGTGCATAAGTGAAGTGAATGGAAAATAATACCACGGAGCATGAAATTCTGAGATGCCACAAAAACTCCCTGGAAGGTTCTAGCAAGGGAGCCACCATCTTGTTAGAATATTGAAATGATCAAACGACGCTTGTAATATTATTGTACTATAACGTCCATTGAAAGAAAACATTGTCACTAGAGAGTGCTTCTGCGGAGCCAAAACCAGAAGAAGAAGAACTGTGTAATCATTACTTAAATATAAGATGAAATAACTTCTATAAAAATATATAATTATTTTCATATTCAACCATCAAGCACTGCTATGAAAAATTATAAAGTGATTTACCATCTTCTATTTTATCTTCCAAAAAACGATAACATCTTCTTCCATGCAATTTCTACAGTTCCTATAATACTTTATTTGAAATAAACGAAGGAAAAAAAATTGAGTGGAATTTCCACTATTTTAGTCATGAATATAATGTATGTAACTTTTTAAATTTGATATATTTTCTAACATTTATTAGGTTTCAAAAGCAATACGACATTTTAGGAGCAGTATAGCTTGTTATGAAATTTTAAAGCGAAGGATCCATTGATTACAACAAAATGATAGAAGAGTTTTTATCGATAATACAAAAAATTGTTTTTACGCATATTAAAATGCCAAGTAATTTCTCTTGATTAATTTTGAATTGTATATACAACAACAATTTACTTTCAAGGATTAAATTTCTGGTGCGGTTAACTTACATCAAATCCAAAACAGGAATCGACTTCCTTTTCGAGTTTTATTGTCCGTTCTATGTCTCTTTGATTTGATTGATTCTTTCTCATATTAATATGTTCTTTGATGTCATCATCGTCCTCATCCATCTCCTCTTCATCATCGTCTGTTATGAAACAATATGTACATTAACTATAACTTATATATGAATTGATAAAGAAATTGGACATTACGGTAAAATTTGTTGTAGTGATTTTATTTAGGCTGCTGTATTTTGGGTTTCAATGATGTCTATTCAATAGCCAACAAGAAGTATGCAGGCTGGCATGATTGCAACGACTATCGTAGTATTATAGACTTCCTTGTCTATGTTTATCATCGGGGATGCTACTTTGCAGTGCAACAATAAAAAAATTGTGTCTTATGTTTCGCCTTACATCTGGTGATCTAATTTGAGTGTTGCTATCTCAAAGTAAATCTGTAACAGAGTACGAAATGTTCAACTAAACGTGGCAGCATAACTCCCATGTTGCTACTTTCAGAAGGTTGAATATTAATAACTAGGGCAGTGTGTGTAAACACTTTGGGAGCAAGTTTACGAATCCTTCTGTATTATGCAGCATAACAGAGCAGGCATATTTAATGGTTTGCTTGTGCATTGTCCTTTGTACATTACAAGTGCACATTCAATGTGCATAAGTGAATTGGTTGAGAAATTATACCACAGAAAATGAATTCTGAGATGCCACAAAAACACCCTGGAAAATTCTAACAAAAGGGCCACCATTTTGTCAAAACATTCAAATTATCATAAGACACTTGTAATATATTTACCAACTCAACAATGGCAGTAATAATCTAGAAGATTGGTTGCCAAAAACCAAATAAAGAAAGTGTAAACAGTTAAGTGTATTTTTGAGTATATTGTGAGAAAAAATATGAGGATGTAATCCATCACATGACGTGTTAGTGTCGCACCTGCGTCTATATCTTCATCCTCGAGGTATTCAGGTGCTACGACAGCCACCTGCTGCTCGGTACCATCCTCCAGTTGAATTACTTCCAGTACAACGTACTGCTGCCCGTCTCCATCGCCAACGGTCACCAGCTCACCCCGTTTCAGATCGTTGGTTGTCAGGCCCAACTTGACCAGTTCAGAGTTATCGGACCGATCAATTCTCGAGTCCTGAAATAAAACGGTTTACTTCATATAGTGATCTCATTTGGTACTATTGTAATTTTATGTTTAGGACATAAGATGTCATCTAATAGCTGACAACTTCATACGGTACAGGCACAAACTTTTATTAACCATACTCAAAAAGATACTATAAACCCTGTTAACTTATCATGCCCGCACAATGTTGGATACAGGAGCGCAAGCCAAAAATATACATAATGTATATATTTTCACGTGTAGCACTAGCACTACTAAATGTGCTACACATCGAAATATATAATAACCAGCCATACTTATATATACTAATATTATAAAGAAGTAAAGTTTGTGAGTTTGTGACGTTGTGAATTGTGACCTTGTAGGGGGTAATCTCAGGAACTATTCGTTTTATTTGAAAAATTCTTTCATTGTTATAAAGCTCATTTATCGAAGATGGTTATAGGCTATATATCATCACGATAAAACTAATAGGAGCGGAGTAACAATGAAGAATGCTTAAAAATCGGGGTGTTTTTTCATCTTGAGAGCTATCGCTGCATATTAGTTAGCCCAAATTAACTATGTCCACACAAACGAAGTTGCGAGCAAAGGCTAGTTACAAATAAATAAACACAATCACTGTAATAATAAAATCGTCTTGAAAGAAACATATCCCTAATCAAATAAAATATCCTAGAATTTTTGTTTCATGACTCAAATCAATTTTTTTTTACATCACCAAAGCGTTTATTTAAACTGAAATGTAATCGACCTAATGAAACTTTATTTTTTATATATTTTATGATGAAAAATCTGCAAATTTCCATTGTCTATTATACAAGACAAGCAAAAATACAATAAACATTAATCAATGCAATGCTGAACAAAAAAGGTATCAAAATGAACCAGAACACACAGCATATAAATAAGTAAGTGAACACATAAATTATTATAAATTTTTCGGAAAATATTGAGTTGCGTTAGACTACTTCTCATCCCATCACTGTTAAAAATATCGTAAATTTACCGCAACTCGTTTTAAAGTTACATTAAAACATGGTCTTATGTTGATCATTTAAATTCTAAGTGTTCGTTTTTTCATTTATGTACAAGTATTCAAAGCACAGTAAATTTTCCCATTATAAAACGCTCCACCTAATCTTTTGTTTGATTAGATTAGGAGAATTGAATTTACATTCAAGTGTAATCTCGACAAAACTGACAGTGACTCATTTATCATACTATTTTATTTTGCATATAATTGGGATACATGAGTTTGGTTATCTTAGACTTTGAATTATCACCATGAAAATCAGTAGAACTTAATGTTCTTTTATGCAACATCCACTATCCACTCTTTTATATCTAGTTGGCACTAACTATAAAAACTTCTGCACAATTTCACAGGTTATTATGAAATGGGCATATACTGAAATTTGAACACAGTATTAAAAACACAAAATATTCATTACAACATACATAAAAATAGGAACAAATAATAACACATACATGCACAGCCACGGGGGGACAGGTAAACTATACATCTAATAAAAATGTATATCAAAGGTGTCTGTGCCTTACAGATTTTTGTGAAAAAAATGGTTGTAGGTATCATTTTTTTTTTTATATCAAAGTAGGCAAACTGGGTCACGTGATGTTAAGTGATCACCACCGTCCATAGACACTAGCGACATCAGGGACGTCGCAAGTGCGTTGCCAGCCTGTATATGGGAGAAGGGGGAGGGGAAGGAAAGGGAAAGGAGGAAAGAGGAAGGGACGTGGGCCTCTGGCTCTCTCACTGACCGAACGAAACACAACAATGCAAGCACTGTTATTTCACGTCGGTTATCTGTGAGAGGGGTGGTACTACCCCGGAGGAGCCGATCCATTCATGCTGAAACCAAAAATAGCATCAGCGGGGCTCTACCACCTACTCTTGGAATAGGTAATGTATATTACATTACAATCATTTTTAAAAATGTCTGTCTATCTGTTTGTTTGAACACGAATCATTGCTAAAATACTGTGTTGATGATAAAAACTTATCAACCAAAAAATATCCTCAAGTAATATTTAATCTTTGTTTCATTAAAATCGGTTCAGTCTATCAAAAGTTATTGTAATTTTATTGACGACACAACTTGTACGAGAGTTAAGTAGATATTAATTAGACTTGATACATTCAGATGATTTTACTAGTCTCTGTTTTGTACATCAGTTTTCACAAGGATGAAGTTGCGGGCACGGGTAATAATTTTATAAATGTAAAATATAATTGCCTACATAAATTTTCATTCACTACACAGCATTTCACGTGAAGTTGTTCACACATGTTGCACTGCGCTAAGGTCTAGCGCTTGACTAAGTAGCTTTAGTTGGCTGATATCGCATTAAACTGCCTGAACATTAACATGTACGATCCTATTTAAGCCTTTGTAAGCTATTACGATGATGTAGAGTTAGTATTATTGAAATAAATGGGATATTAATACATAAGTATACATCTGAATAGAAATATTAGTAGAGAGTAGTAATAAACAAGAATATTATGGCAAGGAAAGGCAACTAGTAGTACCATAATATAGTTACATACAGATTTGTATCTATAATGAATGACATTCAGAGACTCAACAATTTTCTTGTTGTACATCTCATGTGAAATGCCCCTACTGTCAGACAGCTAACATCTAATGAGATATGTATACTTTGATTATGTCATGGAATGAATGGGCCATAGGTAGATCATCACACCTATAAGCGTTTAAGCATCGTCTAGTCATACAATGGATATGAATTTATATTTGTTCAATTTGATTTTTTTTTCCAATTCACCAGACTTATGTCGCGTCCGTTACTATGCTCAGAGCTTTTCAGCAAGCTTAAGAGTGCAATCTGTTTTCATATAATAATATACTAATTAATTTTCTATTGAAGTCTGTTATGTCAGGGAAAATAATATAAGATACCCTTTATCGCTCAGCGAAGGTATGGATTAAATTTATACAAATTGAGTGCATGTGTATTGTCATTACCAGCTCACGTGTTTCTACTTTAAAGCTATTTGTTTGAATATGCGCGAAGCATTAAATAATGTATGAAAAATCAAATCGATTGGGAACGATAGGAATTAACTTCCGTTTCAGATTATACGAGAGAGAGAAATGTTCTAAAGATTAACTCTGAATAGTTTGAACCCTGTTATGTTCACTTTGGCAAGGTATAATGACTATGGTTTTGCAAGGTTGATTATAAATACATAAAGGTAAAAGTAGAAATCAGGTGGAATATATACATGTTTGCTACATTATAACAAAGAAGTTGAGTTACAATTTTTATAAGGTTAACTAAACTAATGTTATAAGCGTGAAAATTTGTTTGTTTGTTACGCTTTCTTGCCTCAACTTCTCAAAGATAAACATAAATTTTTTTGGATAGACAATGGTTCAAAAAAGCAAATATAGTACTTTTATATCCAGAAAAAAGTACTGTTAGAGAAATAAAACCTGACACTGATACGATCGAAGTTATAATTCTATAAACCCTAATATATAGAACTGACACTGATACAATTGAAGTTATAATTCTATAAACCCTAATATATAGAACTGACACTGATACGATTGAAGTTATAATTCTATAAACCCTAATATATAGAGTAAATGCGTTAGTTCAAAAGTCATGACTTGACCACATTCCCAGGCCATAATGGTACTAAAATTATGGAACATGATGAATGTATTGTCGAAAGGTTCTCGAGTACAGATCTTGAAACATACTTCTAGGTGTAAACAAGTTTACTTTTAAAATCAGGCACACAAATATATATGTCTCGGAAACGACCATGCCTCACTAACAAAACTATGACGCCATTCATGATGACATCATTTTAGTCATTCAATTGATTAGTCAATCAAGACTAGTCTGCTATTGACGACAAAAGAGTTAAATATAAATAACAAATAATATAACACAAAAATAATACAGTAACAAATTCACTGTAGAGATGTGAATAGTCTGATAAAATCAAACGAAAATGTCTTCTGCCTATTGTCGGGTCCTTTTTATGACCTCCAATAGTATGAATGCGATTGGCTAACATCAAGAGCCTGTAGTAACTAAGTACGAATCAATAGCAACAAGATATTATTGTAAGATTATAATAGCAACCGCTATGAATGTCAACATATACATGATAAAGAGAATAATTAAAACACACAGCTACACGAAATTAACGAAAAATAAAACAAGGGATAACGCCAGCTTATTTATTAACAAAGAATTTTAATGATATTCAACATATCAACCATATATTCCTAGACATTTAAGTTATTAAATGGAAAACGGTTTGAGACACTATTATAACATTTCTTGAAAAAGTGAGATGAAATTATTTTCAACAGTTACTTTTCTTTAATACAATGGCAGCCGTTTTCCCGCGGCAGTTTAACCACATGCGTTCTTAACAACCAATCTCCTCCCTTCCTAAGTCACTATTAACATACGTGGTCAACAAACCAAATAAACATTAATAAAAAAATTGCTAAAATTAAAACAAGAAATAATTCATAGAAAAAATAATTGTAAAGATACATTACACCAATCTATTTTTTGTGAAAAATTTTTTGTCTTTCAAGACAATGCTCCAAGAGTTGGATGACAACTTATCTTTTTATAGTATCTTAATTTGTTCAAAGTATGGATCGATTATGTGAGAAATCTAATACCTTTAAAGGAACAATTCTTGTATATTTTTATATATTCAGAGTCTCGGAAACGGAATCAGCGATTTACGTGTAGCTTAGTATGTAGGTGGTTTTGGGGACGACAAATCGATCTAACTAGATTTCCTTCATAGAAAACTTATTTTGAGTTTCCAGGCAATGATAAAATATAGCCTGAATATAAAGGTAAATTTCGCCGCCGGCGTCAAAACAAAAGTAGCTCAGATAGAAATCGGCTGCTTCGAAAATCCATCTAATTACATCTCGAATCCGAGTGACAGCAAAAGGAGTTCTTTTAATTTAATTTTTTTTTTTGTTGATAAGAATGCTAATTTTTGTGAAGTAAACCCAACAGTTTATTTTAATTTAAAAATGTTTTTTAAAGAACGAGCTAGGCTGGTTCTGGTACTGTGAACAAATTTTTCAAGTAAAGTTGATGCAGATGATGAAAATGGAAAACTTGTCATATTGATCTTAGCTAAATCAAATAAAACTGAGAATAAAACATACCTTAATGATCTGTCCATCGACCATCTTTACTTTTCTCTCCCTTCCCAGTTTCAATTCCAGGGCCCGTTCTTGATGGCCCGAGTCGGGATCGTGGACAGCGAGATGACGGATCAGGTTGCCCTTGTGGGCGAATGTCCTATTGCATTCTTGGCAGCTGTGTGTCTTCTCCTTGGGCGGTTTTGGCACATAATTGGGGTTGTGGTAAAGGTTTTGGTGCCGACGGAGCAGTTGTTTTTGCCTGGTTACCGACAAAACAATATTACATTTGAGATATCGTTCATAATTACTATGGTTAATAACAATCCAATTGTGTCCTTACATTTAAAAAGAAAATAAATACCATTTTCTAATATTTTAGAGTATATTTCAACATCCTCATATTTTGCATGAAGTACATCTATACTAATATTGTAAAGAGGCAAAGTTTGTGAGTTTGCGACGTTGTGACGTTGTAGAAGGTAATCTCAGGAACTACAGGTCCGATATGAATAATTCTTTCAGTGTTATATAGCTCATTCATCGAGAATCGTTATAGGCTATATCATCACGCTAAGACCAATAGGAACGGAGCACAGATGAAAAATGTTTCAAAATTGGAATATGTTTTCCTTTTGAGAACTTATGCTGTCTGTTAGTGTTACCTCAAAGTATCTATTCCACGCGAACGAAGTCGCGGGCAGAGGCTAGTGTACAATATAACGATCATAAAAAAAAAAAAACTAAAAATCTTTTAGACAGAAAAATATAAGTTTCGTTTCCAGTATACAAAAACTGGTAATGTAAAAAAAAAAAATAAACATGTTACATGAGCAATTTCAATTGGATTTAGCTAATATTGAAATGTATGTAGTTATTATCAAAGAATCAAGTAAGTAGCTTGTAAAATCAAACGTTGACAAATTAGAGATACGGAGGCAAAATATGTACCGAAATGACTTGTAATTTTGCTATGTCGATTTTTAGGCAATTGATATTTTTAGTAATGGAGGTTTTAGGTCTTATAAGGGAAAGAAACGAAACATTAGTTGTGGAGATTTTTGATGTATCAAGGTTCTTTATAGAATTAGTATGTTCTATATATTATTACTCTTTTAAATAGGGGCCAAACAATAATGATAAAATGTAATAGACTTATGTTAAAATTGCTTAAATAAGTTTAAAGTTTACGTTGGAACTGCAAGGTTATAATGGAAAAGTATTTTATAAACAGATCATTATTAATTCAGCAGAAACATTATTATGCTGAAGCTATTACTGGTTTCAGCATGAATGAGTCAGCTCGCCTGGGGTAGTACCACCCTCTCACAGAAAACTGACGTGAAGAACAAGTGCTTGCATTGTTGCGTTTCGTTCGGTCAGTGAGAGCGCCGGAGGCCCACCTTCCCTCTCCTTGCCCCTCCCTACTTCTCTCCCCTATATCCTTTCTCCCACACAAAGGTTGGCAACGCACATGCTCCTCCCTTGGTGTTGCAAATATCTATGGACGATCACTTAACATCAGGTGACTCGTCTGTTCGTTGGCCTCCTATGACGTAAAAAAAAAAGAATCCATTCTCTCCTGTCTGACTGAGACTCCAGTCTCAGTCGCAAAACTAGTGATAAATCCATATTATCTATATATACCTGAAGGATTGGTCGCATTGGTCACAGACGAATGGCTTCTCATCCGTGTGTTTCAGCATGTGGGACTTGAGATGGCGTAAGGTTGTTGACGCGTATGGGCATAGCTCGCATTTGTAGCATTTCTCACCTTCATGGGTCTATATAGAAACATAAAAATATACAAAACTATCCTGGTATAGAAAAAACGTATTTAGTAATAAAGATCTTGCAGGATTTTTAAAAAAATAATATACCTTGTTGTGAACTTTGCAGGAATATCTATCGGGGAAGGATTTGCCGCATCGTTTGCACTTCAGCGGCTTGTCGGATGTGTGCAACTTTTGCACGTGGATCCGCAGGTCAGTCTTACGTCCGCACTTAGCGGGGCAAAGCTCGCACGCATACACCGGTTTCTCAGACACTAAATGCAAAATTATAATCATTTTGTAGTACCTTACTTACTTATCTACTTGATCTACATCGCAATAGGACCAATCAAAATAAAAGAAACGCTTTAACACCTTATCTATTTAATTTACATATCTACTATCAGAAACAACGGTAAAAACAACTCAGGTGGAAACAGACTACACTACACTATCAACGGCCAATAATTTTCCTAAGGAATAAAAGATATAGATTATACCAACTTGAAATAGTTTTATCAACACTACTCTACTCCAAAATCATAATGAGAAAAGTACGATTTATAAGTCTAATACACAGTAATATAAAATAATGTTCTTATGTTTACGAAATAGATATTCGTAATCATAAACAATATATACATATAAATTAAATCAAAGAGTTTGTTTCTTATCCTGGTTAATATTTGAAAAGATCTGAATATATCTTACTAAAGATAAAAAATAATTCAAAATATGATGTCAGCGACATGTTTGTATTTTCTATAGAGACTGAGTTTAAGGCTTTTTTTTTCGAAATGAAAACGCTGTTGACCTAGAGAGGTCTTTACAGCTTCATCGAACTGTCTGAGTTTAAGGCATCATTTAACTTCTGTAAAAGACTATCATTTTTAATAGAATAGAAACAAAGTAAAATTGACTAAAACAATTATATCATAGCATCATTGGATATAATTAAGTACCTAGTCTTGAATTGTCAAAATTTATCAATATCAGAATTGCCTATTACATTGCTCATTCGATTTTCAGTTTCCTGGTGCATTTTTGAAATTCAGGGCCCAACGCTAGAAAAATAAAACTACCTTGAAAATAATCCCTTTCACAAGAAAAAAAAATTACAAGTTTGTTTAGTAATAAGGAAGTCCTGAGGTGATAAACATAAAAAAAAAAGAGTAGAACAATATTGACAATTTGTTTGAAGTATGTTGAAAAAGTAAAATGAAATGAATCCAGACAACGCGGTCCTCACGAAAGGATAAAACAATTTTCTCGATAACAAATTCCTAGGAACTGAGCTTGTTAGAAATAAAAGTCACTCACCATTATGTATAAGTTTGTGTGCCTTGAGAGAGTTCGACTGAGTGAAACACATATTGCAGTGTTCGCACTTGTAAGGTTTCTCACCGGTGTGAGTACGCAGATGCCGTTTCAGTTTGAATGTATCAGGCGACGCGTATGTGCAATGTGGGCACTGATTGAAAAAAAAAATTAACACTATTACATTCCGTTTCTCCTTTCAACACAGGAACAATATACGACATTTTATTATCATTTTTACTTAAAGAAGATTACACCAAATCTCCCCTTTATTATTATTTACTAGATCATAGTAGTAACCATAATATACTATAGACTTAAACACTTAAGTGAATAGTACCTGGGCGACCGAGCCTAGCTCGGTTCTTTAAAAAAACATTTTTAAATTAAAATAAACTGTTAGGTTTGCCTTATAAAACTAAAATTTTTTCGAAAAAAAAAAATTGAGTCTCTTCTGCTGTCACTCGGATTCGATCTGGGGTTACACGGATTTTCGAAGCAACCGATTTCCATCCGAGCTATTTTTGTTTTGACAGCGCCGGCGAAATTTACCTTTATATTCTAGCTATATTTTTTCATTGGTTGAAATCTCAGTTAAAAAGAGTTTTCTATGAATAAAATCTAGCTAGATTGATTTATCGTCCCCGAAACCACCTACATACTAAGTTTCACGGAAATAGATGACGCCGTTTCCGAGATCGTAAATATATACAAATATAAAAATATACAAGAATTGCTCGTTAAAAGGTATTAGATTATATATATAGATAGATAGATTGATGTCTAATTTTTTTATTGCTATATTTACAATAATTAGTTTATTTAAAGAAAGTTATATTGTCTAGTAACTTTATGGTGAGAGATTTTTTATTTAATTTTTGTATAAAGTGATATATGATCCAAATTGAATATACCTGATAGGGTCTCTCTCCGGTGTGACACCTTACATGACGGCGAAGTTTCGACAGTTCGACTGAGGCATAGTCGCATTCGGTGCACTTGTGCGGTTTCTCGTGTGTATGTCTGTAACGTACGTGACGTACCAGTTCACCTGTAACACAACACGACACATTATTTCATTGAATCCAATACACAAACAGTTATTTTAGATATTCCACTTCAATATATTTTAAATCATATAACAGAAACTTTAACACCATTCCTATAACGAACATCACCATCCTGATTTCTTGGATTACATCTGACTATAATCTCATCATAAAGTAATTTAAACAGCAACAGCAAGTTTAGAACAAGACCTAATATATAGATCCATTTTAAAACACAGCTTTTAAAGTTTTTTTTTTTAAACTTCATTTTTGGCAATCAGTCTTTCAGATTGTTACTTCCATTGATACGTAGTCAATAATATTACAAGCGTCGAGCGATCACTCCAATATTAAACGTCGTGTGAGTCAATATTCTAACAAGACGGTGGATCCCTTGTTAGAACCTTCCAGGGAGTTTTTGTGGCATCTCAGAATTTCATGCTTCGTGGTATTATTTTCCATTCACTTCACTTACGCACAATATACTAACTATATTACGTAAAACATCACCAAATTCACAAAATATAGAGTCAAATAACACAAGATTCTGAATAAAATATAAAATCTAATACATGACATACTAAAATCCCGCCAAAAACTCCCCTTTTAAAATTATATTTCAAGAAGGACAACCAACTCAATATTAAACTAGAACCAAGCATAGATTCACAAAATAAGCGAAGATAAATATCGAGACAGCTACCCACAAACCTCACTCAATGGAGAATCATTAATATAAAATTTATTTTATACAGAGAGGATGTAATAAACTTCCCCATTGGCAACATCCCATATAGCATTCCATATTTACACTTAACCCTCGCAAGAGATTAATTTATAAGAAACTTTTGTTAATATATTGTAGACCTACTATTTTAAACTGTCCTTTATCAAAATCATAAATACTTCATTCAATTTAGACCTTGAGAAGATGCTCATTAACATCACGACTACCACGACAAAAAACCCACACATCAGTATTTACTAAATTTCACTAAGTAGTTTGTCAATAATTTAATTCAGTAACTAGTAGCAAGGAAATAAAAAGTGACCTGATGTGGTGAAAGGGCTGCTGCAGTATTTACAGACGTGAGGCTTGACTCCGTTGTGCATATTCAAGTGATTTTGTAATGAGGCTAATGTTTTAAAGCCTCTATCACACACACTACACTTGTGTGGCCGATCCTCCGAGTGAGACTTCATATGTCTCAGTAATAAATAGCTGAGAAAATACAAAACCACTATTGATACATTCGGCATTTACATAGTTAGTCTATCTAATACCTATAAACGAGTAATTCTTGTATATTTTTATATTCGTATAAATTCAGAATCTCGAAAACAGCGTCATCTATTTCCGTGAAACTTAGTATGTAGTTTCGGGAACGATAAATCGATCTAGCTAGATTTTATTCATAGAAACTTTTTTTAACTGAGTCTTCAGGCAATGATATAATATAATTAGAGTATAAAGGTTGTCGGCGTTGTCAAAACAAAAATAGCTCAGCTGGAAATCGACTGCTTGGAAAATCCGTGTAACCCCAGTTCAAATCTGAGTAACAGCAAAAGAGATATGTTTTTTTTAATATTGTTTTTTCGTAAAAAAAAATGCTAATTTTGTGAGGAAAGCCTAACAGTTTATTTTAATTTAAAAATGTTTTTCTAAAGAATCGAGCTAGGCTCGGTCGCCCAGGTACTTTTATTTATATGCCATAGATATTAATATTCTACATGACAAAGTTATAACGGTTATAAATTAAATAGATTGCACTTCAAAATTATATTCTTATTCTGTAAATCAGATGGAAATATGAAAGATAGACATTCTTATTGTCAATGTGAAATTGTCGAAGTTCGACCTCACGATAAATATTCGTGTACATACCGGCGATGACTGCTGTAATTGCAGAAGTTGCAAGTGAACTTTGGACGAGGATATTTAGTGCGTTTTGCAGAAGGTGCCTTTTGTTTCCCTTCGGTTTCCTCTTCCTCTTCAGATTGTTCCTCAGCACCTTCCTCTTCGAAGTTGTATACGTCCCCATTGGATTTATCTTCATCCTATCACCAATACGGAAAAAACAGACAAAAACTATTTAATACACAAAGAGCAATGGAAAGAAGCATTTTGGGAGTCCGAGTTAGTGACAAAATTATTCATTTGGAAATTAGGAGTAAGACAAAAGTAACAGACACAGTAGCTCGCAACGAACATTTGAAATGGACATAGACAGGACATATGTTACGCTGCAAGCTAAATAAACGGAGTGAGCAAGTAACTCTATGGTACCCAAGGGGGGACACAAGAAAACAAGGACGTCCGAGAGTAAGATGAAGTGATGACATCCGCTTAACCTTGGGTCCCAGATGGACCAGTGTCGCGGATGACAGGGCTCAACGGAGAGAGCTGGAGGAGGCCTATACCAAGAGGCAAACCGAAATGCGAGACATTTTATAATAAACAAACCATTTCTTTTAAAAAAAAAAAGCTTGTAACATTTTCGGGAATAAAATGGCTTTATGTTATTATTATTTATCGCCAATACAGAATATATATAATTAACAACACAACACTTTCATAAATATATATTGATACTAATAAACAGTGACGGTATGGAAACAATTAAAGAACATTCTTATATCTCACCTGATCCATTTTGATATCAATGTTGACGAGCGGCTTGCTGTCTTCCTGGACAACCAGAACATAGCTCACCTCGCCATTTGTATCTGGCGGTACCAGGGTTACTGTCTGATAACCCTCACTGTCTGTTTCAACGAGGATCTTTTGCGCCTGTGATCCATAATCCATCATTAAATTCAACATCATTAAAACTATAACCCTTTGTTTATGATCTATACTAATATTATAAAGTGGTAAAGTTTGTGACATTCTAAGGAAATAAATATCTTTGGATATACTAAACTGACTTTTAAAACTCTTTGATTAATAGAGAGCCATGTTATTTGTTTGTGAAATAAGCTATATATATATTAACTCGAAAAATGAAAAGATTTTTTTTGTGGTAGTCAGATTTGTAAAGTAAGTTGGATAAAACACAGTTGAACAAAAACGTTTCTTACGAATGATGCCTTAACGATGAGAGATATGATTCAGTTCTATAGATAGTTGTAGAGCTTGATAATGCCTAAAAAAAGTCAGGGACTACATAGGTTTGACTATAATATTTAAGTTACAAAAAGTAGTTTTTTTAATTGAAAAAAAAAATTAAATCGTTAAGCGATGTTTATTGGTCATATTATCAATAACAATTATGAATTCTTATCAAAATACATTCAGTACTAGCGGAATCACACTCATAATTTCATCACAAGTAAAAATGTTTATCCGCCGAAATGGGCATGGGTCAGCTAGTAAATGATAAAATATAATATAAATTGCAATCTTAGTAATTTATATGGTTTAATTGATATATTTGTAAATATTCCTTGGCTCACTACCATGTTACCTTGAGTGAATAGCATAACAGACTTGTATACAACTGAGACAATCTACAGACTCAAATGCCAAAACACTACTAAACCCTACTTTCAAGTTGAACTCATGAATTGATGAAAAATTGAATTACAATGGACAAAACACAGTATCTGATCACTTAACTGACCTGGGGTTGCAGTGTAACAACATTCTGATTGTTCACAGCCTCTTGATAGTAATACCGTCCTTCTTCATCAACAAAGTATGTTACACCAGTCTCATTTTCTTCATCACCATTCACTATGACATTACAAATCATTAAAGAGGCACGAAACTGCTTATCACATAATATAGAAGACGATGGAAATGCTACTTAACAAAGGTATAACCAAAAACTTCTGAAAGTTAGTCAATTAGTCATTCCACTGTATATTATTTTTAGTATAGTACTATGATTATAAACAGAAATATATTACTAAGCTAATGAAGCAATATATACTCACTTGTTATAACTGAATCATCAGGTGGGTTTATCAAAGTCTGAATCAAGGTATGATCCTTCTCTTGTTTAATGGTTGTCATTGCTGAAATAAATATTTTTAATTTATTTAATCAACACTCATAATGACATGTGTCAAATAATGTAGTCAAAAATGTGTGTATCTGCAACTCGCATTGAAATATGCCACAGCCAGCCTGCAGCAATACAGGGAGCACAGCAAAAGTGGTCATAGTACTTATTTCCCTATTCTCGTGGTAAGCGTTTTGGATTCCCCGTATTTACACTACAGGTCAGTACCACATAGTGTCAGATCAACCATGTGTATGTATTAATTTGATGAATAAAACATTAAACAGGTCGTAAGGAGGAATATTTATTACAGGTGAAAACATATAAAAGTTAACAATAGTTTTGTATAGAAGATGATTCTTTTTTGTATACAAAAGTATTTAAATGAAGATGATAGCATAATTTATTATAATATAATTATGTGCACATCCATCAATAAAAAAAAGTACCTGCTCTACCTCACACATTTTATCTATACTAATACTATAAAAAGGTAAAGTTTGTGACATTGTAATATTGTAGGGGGTAATCTCAGATACTTGGGCCTCACCCTGGACGGGCGCTGGCGGTTCGAGCCCCACTTTGCGGGGCTCAGGCCGCGAATTGCTAGGGCGGCGGCGGCACTCGGTCGGTTGCTCCCCAATATTGTACGAATTCACGGCGGCGAGGAGGCGTAGTGGGGAGCCTCCGGCTCCCAGGGAGATAGAAATTAAAAGGCGGGAATTGCGGGAGGGGGCTATAGGGAGGTGGATGCAGGACCTGGCGGACGCACGCTTCGGGAGGCACACCGTCGACGCCGTCCGCCCGGTCTTGCGGGAGTGGATTGGGAGGAGATGGGGCTCCCTGTCGTTCAGACTGGTGCAGGTGCTGACCGGACATGGTTGTTTCGGGTGGTACCTGCACCGGATCGCTCGCAGGGAGCCGACCGCCGCCTGCCATGAGTGCGGCGCTGAGGAAGATACCGCACAGCACACTTTCTCTGAGTGTGCTGCGTGGGAGGTGGAGCGCCGCATTCTGGCGACGGTGGTAGGAGCGGATTTGTCGCTGCCGAGCGTGGTCTCGTCCATGCTCGGCAGCGAGCAGGCATGGCGAGCAGTGGCCTCCTTTTGTGAGGAAGTCATCTCGCAAAAGGAGGCGGCGGAGAGGGCCCGCGAGGCGGACCCCCTGAGTGGTCGTCTTCGCCGACGGAGGACCGGCAGGAGGAGGCGGCGATTTGCCCAACTTCTCCTGCCACCATAGTCGGACCTGAGGGGATGTAGTCGGGGGGCTCATCCCTTCATTGCACAGGTCCGGCGGACGAGGGGGGGCAGCTGGCGTGTACCCAGCTGCCTCTCTATAGGTAGGAGCCTGACGGCAACCTTCCGCCGGGTGGACCGTTGGGGCGGCTATTCAAGGGGAATAGCAGAGAACGATCCCTTGCCGCCCCAACATCACGGTCTGTCGGAACACCGTGGGGTTTTAGTCCGTGCGAGTCGGACATAACCCATCCTCTCCCCCGGGAGGGTGGGCATAAAAAAAAGGGAGTAATCTCAGAAACTACTGGACTGATTTAAATAACTCGTTCAGTGTTAAATAGATCATTCATCGAGAATGGTTATAGGCTATATATCATTGAGCTAAGACCAATCGGAACAGAGCACAGGTGAAAAAAAAAGCGGGATGTTGTTTTCCCTTTTGAGAACTGCTGCGTGTTAGTGTATCTATTCCACACGCACAGAGTCGCGGGCAGAGGCTAGTCTTAAAATAAAATACAACATAGGAACAAACTTGTAAGGAAGGAATGGAGCAAAAAATTATACAAAATATTTTCAATGTTATGTGTTCAACTTTTGAAACCTATTAATATTTCCAAATTGATTTCATAGTTAAGTTATCAAGTTATTAATTTAAAATATTATTTAACATAATTAACATGTGATTCAGGAATTAGAAGAATCAATATTTTTGGTTGTAATATCTGGACAGTGTACATCAGGAAAAATTCAAGCACCAGATTATTATTAATCCATCCATATTATGAAACCATCATTAATCCGCATATTTAAATTATTCAAGTGATCACATATTATGATACTTACCAAGTTCTAGTTTTCAGCAGGATATCAAATATCTATCAGATTTTTCTAATCGGCTTCTGGGGTAGAAGATAGCAAAACCATGAGATGTTAAAAGAAAATCTGCAATATTTATAATATCTTAACATAGGATTTAGAATAGTTGAGAAATTTTATTTTTGTAACGTAACCGTATCAACATTATGATGTAAATTTGAATATAATACAATATGAAGTGGTGATAAAACAAATACCCAAGAGTTTTTTGAATATTCGTAAAAATGAAATGTACATTGAAAAATATAATAATATATAGTTATAATGTATTTTCAGTACCAATAAATATATGTTAGGTTCAATTCACATTGTGTTAAGGGTCAGAAACGTTCACTGAGATTACAGTAGGTTTAAATTACAAAGATTATAAATAGGTAGATAGATATAGAAAAGAATTGCTGTACTAATCTATTTTAATCTCTAATAATAGTTTTCTTTGATTATTTCCAGTGTTTTGTTTTCTATAATTATATAGAACTTATATTTCAATTTATATCACAATACAACAGGTATTTGCTGTATTATTTTCATCACAAACAGTAACAACTGCTCTCAAATACAATGTGTAATGATAAGACAACTAAACATTATTGGATAATAGTTATATAACAAGAGGGTAATTTACAAATTGCGATTAAGGGTAAAAACTTCATAGTAATATATCTTATATTGAGAAAGCAGTGTAAATAATAGTTAAGTCTATTCAAGTAAAGAGGTAAAACCAAGAGAATAATATGTTTATTTATTATCACTATATTGATATAATCCTGTTCTAGTCCGAATCTGTATACTAATCTTATACTTTTAAACGAGCAATTCTTGGTATATTTTTATGTTTGTATATATACAAGATCTCGAAAACGGCGTCATCTATTTCCGTGATACTTAGTATGTAGATAGTTTCGTCGACGATAAATCGATCTAGCTAGATTTTATTCATAGAAAATATATATATATATATATAGCTAGAATATAAATATATATATATAGCTAGAATATAAATATATATATATAGCTAGAATATAAATATATATATATAGCTAGAATATAAAGGTAAATTGTAATTTTGCCACCACTGTCGAAATAAAAATAGCTCAGAATATATATAATAGCTCAGTTGCATCGAAAATCCGTGTAACCCCAGGTAGAATCCGAGTGACAGCAGAAGTGATATATTTAAAATTTTTTTTTTGTACAAAAATGTTATTAATGCAGTAACTCAAACCAAACAGTTAATTTTAATATAAAAATGTTTTTTTGAAGAACTGAGCTAGAATCGGTCGCCCAGGTACTCTCATTAATATAAGCATACAAAGATCCATCTCAATTTAATAACTTTCCCACCTTTACTATAATGTAATTATTAAAAATAAAATAATAAAATTTATTAATCATGAATATACTGAGAATTTCACTATTTTATTTACCCCTAGATACCTTATCTTTTCTTATACCTTATTAAAGTTAACCACATGTCAATCAACAAGCCAATTTTCTATCGAAACAAGTCTCCATTATTTTCTATACCTAAATACATGAACCAGGTATAACTATAGTAATTAAAACAATAGATTTTAAAGATGGTATGATAATATATATTTCATATATTACATTGCGGTAAATTCGTTTTTTGAGATCGAAGAAGATAATTAGAAAAATAAAAGTAATTAAAAAAAACTCTTTTCTTTGATGCACATAAATTATAACACCTATATTCACTGAAACACATAACAATAATATTTTGAAGAGCATTATAGGTAGAAATCGAATGTTTTGTCATCATACATTTCACTCTTGAATTTTGAACAAAAATTCCTTGGTCAAGTGCCTTTTTTTCATTCTTTATTGTAGATATTATCACTTTCTTTTCTATTTTTCATATTTGTGTTCTTAATTGATCATCATCACCCATAATTTCTAACATGACCCCACATATTGAATGCCTTTTTGCTCATAACTTTTGCTGCATCCACTTCCAAATTATTCATTACTTTGTTATCAGTGAACTCCTCTAATTAACATTTTTCTTTTTTAATATATATTACACAACATGATTATAAAACAAACACAAAGGAGTATAGACATTTGTTTAAAAAAATATACACAAAACCTAAATATTCATCCAAATAATGACTTTGTAATAAATTTAAAAATAAAATACTTACCTTTGGCATCTAATCATCTTCTGAAAGAACTCGGTAAACACAAACACAAATAGTCAAGTGTTTTGTATCAAAACAGTGATATTTATAGTGTGTATGCATCAATCCGATGAAGGTAAGTTGTCTAGGGTTAAGAAAATGACCATAGGTTTCATGTTCAACTAAGGTTCGATAAGGTTGATAGACAATTTCATTCTGAACTATACAGACATACGCAATGATCTTTTTAATACAATTAAATGGTATTGGAGGCAGTTCAGTCTTCAATAGGATTTATTTCCCATTATATTAGTTAAATAAACTGTCATTTTTACTTACTTTAACATATATAAGTATGCTTATGGTGAGCAGACTTTAAACAGGGATGTGGGTGATTTTGTCGTAAGAAAAAATTAGGGAAATTAAAAAACATGATCAAAGAATATAGAATTGTTATCGTATTATAATGATTCTAGGCTTAAACATGCTTTATAACAAAGAAATGGATTTTAACGGAATTTACCTGACACAATATATTTTAAAGGTGTTACATCCAGTGAGAATGATTGTCACATATGATCTGAAAGTAGATTACATGTATTGTTAGTTTATAATTACATGTTTATAAGCAAATTCGACTAAAACTTATAACTGACGCCAACTTTTTCTAACTAATTCCATAATTTAAAACGCACCGTTTTAAAACTCCCTTATAAGAAGTATACATAACCTTTTAAATATTAAAAATCAATATTAAGCCTTGATTATTATTACGATATATTTATAATGTTAAATTGTTTTTAAATCTTATAACACAGAAATTTGAGGTTATATCAAAAAGTAAACATTCTGAAAAAACAATACTCGTAACTGAATAGTGCTGAATATGCGTAATTTTTTTCAACGTAGCATATTACCGTGTAGCAGGCCGCCATCTTATCTTCAGTGTAAAACTAACTTCAGGATACGATATAAACCGAAAAACGAATTAATAATATGTCCTTTGAAAATGTTTATAATAGCAAATGACCGCCACAAGATAACTAATGCAGGGTACACAGGAGGCGCTGTCGTGCCATTTCAACGTTGGTAATGTCTTGCGTTTTCACAGATGTTTTACACACTTCGAGAAACTTTGACTGTACGAGTGTCCATTAATCTCGTACGATTAACATGAAAGTTGATTTATTTGTCACTATTACGCTTTAATAAACATAAATCACTTAAAATAATACCTGATTACAACAAATGAAGCTTCATAAATTTCTCAACGAGGGCGTTACAATCAATTCCGCCATGCGATAGTGACGCCCAATTACATCCAAATGGCACCGACATGAACTAATAGAATGAAAAAGTAGGGCCATGTGTTGCCAGCTCAAAAATATTTATGTATACGTGTATTATCACTAGGTGGTGCTACAAACAAAATTGTTTTTTTTTTCAATATAAATAATATAAAACTGTAATTTGTAGTTTATACTATTAAATGAATATCTTTTATAAAATAATAATACAGTTACATTACAGAAATTGATAACACTTAAAGGAATGGAATGTAAAATCATTCTGCTGAAGAGTTACACGTTTAAAATGCATTAAAGTAAATAAATGTGTACCCTATATTAATAGATAGTTATTCTAAATCATTAAAAGTCGAAGATTTATATAATGATTTAGCAACGGTGGTCATCAGTATTTTTTTGCAAAACTGTGGTCTTAGGAAATTATATTTAAACAAACCAAATGTTACTTCGGCCAACACCGGGAGTTTTTTTTAACTGCCTACTTTATTGACCTAGCAAGGTCTTAACAGCTTCACCGAACTATTGAGGCGAGCGCTTGCGGCACTCAGCTGATTTTATTTGGGCAACTAGCTCAAGGGTGCACGGCACGCCTCGGCTTGGGCTGTTGCTTGATACATGCAATTCGCGACTTATCTAAGCTAACCTTAGCTAAGCTACATATTCATACGTGTATGATTTATTGAAACATATATGTGTACCAAGCAAACATACCTCGACAACTCGCTAAACTATTTCAGTTCGATTAGTGGAAAAAACCCCTTCAACTTTCATGTGTAAGCATGTGTGCGTGCACGTGTGTGGAGGTGATATATGTAATGTTGTGCCATTTATGTAAGATTTTATGTCACTATATCGCGCGATCAGCTTACTCAAGGGCTCCACGCCTAGGGAACGGACCTAAGCTTGAGCCGCTGCCGAGGGGGATCTAGTCTGGTGTGCGGGAGCGAAATTTACCCCCAGAAACATCGGTAGTTTCGTTCATTACTTTATTTAATTATACATCGTTTTTGAATACTGGTTATACTTCATAAAACGTTACTGATAAATAATCTTTCTATACAGTTGAAACAACTAACGAATGTAATTTTTTGAAGTTGTTTAATGCTATTAAATATATCATATTATTTGAATAGTATCTTAGTTTGTAAATATAAATATTTAACACTAGCCCCTGCCCGCGAGTTCGTCCACGTTGTAATAGTTACTTTGGGCTAACACTAACACGTAGTGGAAGTTCTTAAGAGGAGAAAAAACATCTCGATTTTGGAACATTTTTCACACAGAGACTGATAACACGGAGAGAGTTTTTCAAATTGGACTAGTAGTTCCTGAGACTACCCCTTACATCGTCACGAACTCACAATTTTTACCTCTTTATAATATCATTATAGATATAAGTTAAGAGAGATAAGTTCTGAGATATAGCTTCTTGCCGAATACATTATAAAATGTACTTATTTAAATATTTTCTATGCTCTCATATATTGTGCATGTTAGTTTCACATCCAGTAGGTTACATTGGTAAAAGATCACTTTATCGATGTTAACAGAAATTAACATCTATTGTAACCAGTTTTGTGAAATAAAAAAATAAAAAATATATACTGTAAAACAGTGGCCGATTAGCCCAGGAGGCCCGGACGGCCAGATATTAGGGGCTGCTAGATATTAGGGGTGGCCAACCGTGACAAAAAATTCACTGAGTGACGATTTATGCACAACAATGACGGAGCAAAGGTTTTTTTTATTTTTTGAACTGACTACGCTATTGGCCTTACTAGGCCTTCACAGCTTCACCGGACTACTAAGGCGAGCGCTTAAGGCACTCAGCCGATTTTGTTTAAGTAACATGCTCAAGGGTGCACGGCACACCTCGGCTTGGGTTGTTACCGGAAATAACCCGATCTGACCTAGCTAAACTATGCTAAGCTATACATGTGTTCATTTTTTAATCATACAATTAAAATTGCATGATTCAAAAACACAACATGTAAATCGGAAAGAAACAAACTAAACTACTCGATTCAGTTCGAATAAGGGAAAAAAAGTAAACCCTTCCACCAGTTTGTGTAAAGTTGCTTGTCTGAATATCTGTGCGTGTGTATAATCGGTGTGGTGTGTACTGTATCGCGATAGCAACATCTTTGTGATCACCCGGATAATCTCGAGCAAAGATGCTGCCGAGATGATGCGAGGTATGTGCGGGAGTAAAACGTGAGGGCCCTGCCTCGTGACGCACGAGGGAGGGGTACGCGACGTGGCCGGTCACGTGAATTGAAAAGATCGAATTTACAGATTAAACGAACGGTGCCGGCGCCGGTATCTAAAAATAGAAATAACGACATTGTTTATCGATTTTAGGGGATGATAGATATAAACACGCGAGCTTACTCTATCTTATATTGAGAAAAATTATTATTATTTCGAGACGGTGGTGCGCGTGAGCCTTTGAATGGTAGCCGCGATGGCGGGAAACTTCGCGATCACACGAACAGGGCCCTGTTTTGGATCGTTTGCTACTTCATCGTTCGCGGAGATCTCCGAGATCTCGTGGAAGACTAAGAGCTGGGCTGACCAGTCCATACCAGATAATTTGAAGGGGAGGGCGGGGTTGGCCTGTGAAGGCTTAGCCGCCTGAGGACGAGGAGCAGGCTGGGGCGTGATCTTGGGGGACCATGGGGCCTGAGGGGCCCGTGCGGGGCGGAGGGGCGCGCAAGACGCGGGTGCAGGCGCTACCGGTGCACGAGATCTGCTCGGTAAGTTAGGGAAGGCCTTTCTGGAGTTGAGAGGAGGAGGTCGGGGACGGGTTGACGCCGCAGGCGCCTTAGACGGCGAGACCTGCCTAGCGTAGCGGGGCTGTTTTGTACGATGGGCGCGGGGACACCCGCGATAATTCGCGATATGGCCCACGCCGCGGCACAAGACACAACTCGCAGGATCGGGCGAGTCTTTTGTGCGAGGACACTCCTTAGTGGAGTGGTCGCCGAGACACTTAACGCACCTGGGTTTCAGGTAACAATTAAATGCGGAGTGTCCATACACCTGGCAGTTGTGACACTACGGTGACGCCGGAGAGGCCGCAGAGGGTCGAGAGATTAAATATTTTCTTACCCTTCACGGTGCGGTCGAGAATGACCAACACCATATCGTAGGGCATTCTAGTGCGCGGGGAGCGCATGCGGTGCACCTCTTTGGCAGGGAACTTCTGTTCCCTGAGGTCTTCGTATATGTCATCGACTGGGATTTCCGAAGGGACTCTGCGGATGACAATACGCAGCATACGCTCTTCTTCGAGCGCATAGGTGAAAAAAGCAAACCTATTATCGCGCAGGAAACGCGTAAGTTTGCGGTGAATAGTAGGGGTAGCTACCTTTACCTGAATACCCACGAGGGTACTCATGGCAGAGGTGAAAGGAATGTCTGCTGCTTGCAGCAGACTAGAGATTTCGACCCAGGACGCTCTGTCCTGGATCGTGATAGGATGTGGAGGGCGGGGCTTCTTACCCGTGACTGCGGGAGTCGTAGCTTTGAGCGAGACTGGTCTACGGGGTGCGGGAGTCGCCGTTGGCATTTTCGCGCCGTCGGCGCTTGCGAGTTTAGAAGGCTTAGCGCCTTCATTCTCGCACGAGGAGGGATTTTGGCGCTTATTGCGCGGTTTTCGACGCCGTGTGACTTCGGTGAAGCCGTCGTCAGCGGTGGGATCCTGCTCCATGTTGGAGTCAGAGCCGGACGTATCGTCACTAGACGAATGACGATTCGTCAGCTCGAAGTTATTTGATTCCTCGATCCTAACTAGGACCGAGGGAGCGGGCATTGCGAAAGAGTGCTCGGCGCGATACTTCTTCGTAAACGCGTCATAGTTCTCTATTAGGGAGGGACAGTTGCTTCCGATGAAGCCACGAAACCTAGCGAGTTCAGCTTCTAAAAGCCGAATCTCACTATGAGAGGCCATACCCGGGGCTGAGGAGGGGAGAGGGGCAGGGGAAGACATTAAAAACCTCCCTGCCAGAGGGGCAGGGGGCGTGTCTTTTGAATTTAATGGACTCCGGAGTCCGGACTAAAAGTAGCACAAAACTATAAAGAAAGATTTATACTTCGCACAGCTACGTTTCACGGAACTAATCGAATTTCAAAAGAGCAATAGAACAAGGTAGACATACAGGTGCGTTTCTTGGAAGTAATCGCAGTTCCAAAATACAATAGTGTCAAGTGATGACTCACTCGACAGTACTGCGTTTTCGAAATAATCATCTGGCGCGCAAATGCGTGCGTCCAGCGCGGCTGACGGATCGCAACTCCCGACGGAGCAAAAGTTAAACGATCTTGCTTTACTTAACATAGAAGATGATTTTTTAAGGAAATTGGATTTTATCAGTAATATTGCTGCGCTAAAGTACCGACGAGTTTGTAACACGTTGTAAAACATTTATTAAATCTTATCTTGGAAGAGTAACACCTGTAATTGAATAAATAAAACCATTTACAATGTTTTAAATGTACAGTTATCCCGGAAACCTCAGAAAATATTACAAATTAGGAGATATTATTATAGTTAACTAAATTTCGGAATCGATTATAATAAAAGTTGTCAATTAATTATGTACTTAATATGGTGGGTGCCTGGTCCTTACTACATACCCTGGGGCCTAGGGCAGCCAAGAGTGCAAATCCGCCACTGCAATAAGGTGTACTGTGATTTTTTTTATCCTACCTTACTTATAATTTATACAAGTTAGTCAGTACAAGTTAGACTACAAGATTATGAATTTTTTATAGAAATTTATTTATTTATAGAAAACAAATAAATTAATAATCAACATAAATAATATACATTTTAAATCTAAATGAAGGGAAAACAGGGGGAAAGGCAGGTGGGCGTCCGGCGCTCTCACTGACCGAACGAACCGCATCAATTCAAGCACTGTTACTTCATGTCAGTTTTCTGTGAGTCGAGTGATACTAACTCGGGCGAGCGGACCCATTTATGCTGAAACCAGCAATAGCTTCACTTTACCACCAACAAATATTAAAACCACTCTTACTTTAAATTCCCTTTAGATTATAAATTATGTCACCGACTTATGGCATGATTGAACAGTCAGGAAACCTAACAAGTTTGTAGATTAATTAATATTTGCCTTTGTTGCAATTTCAAAGGTATTAATCTCAAGAATGGATGTAACATTTACCCTATGACCTTTATCTCGTCTCAATATGATACAGTTTCAATTGCAGCTAACCTGTAATATCGTCAGAGATTTTACAAATACTAGGACGAATACCATTTTTTATTAATATCTTATGACATAAGCCTGGCAATATGACTGAACTATCAAAAAACGACTCCTAGATATATTTAATTTAAAAAAATGTACCAATCCTATTTCCTCTCCGCCATTTTTGACTAAAATACTTACACGATCATTATTTCATGTCAAAATTTGGTGCAAAATTTTCTACTATTACCATCCAGTATAAAATAGAAATTCCGATGATAAATGACCAAAATAAAGATGTACAATAATTTAAGTCAAGTTACCTTCTAAATTTTTTTTGCCCAGTATATAACGTACGTAGTATGTCAATATTTTCTCGTAGTGACGATGGCTTTGTCGATAGCGTATTCGGATACCGCGTCAATAGACTCAGTTTCCAATCCTGCCAACTGAAACAGAGTTTTGTTGAAGAAAAGATCGTGATGAATCTCCGGCATGGTTGTAGAGCTTCTTCTAAGTCCACCGTCCGCTAACTACCATTGTCAAATTGTCACCAAGTACCTGTTTGTGTGTTATTGCAGCTGTACGTTAGATCCAGTTCCCTCTAGCTTAAGCTTATTTACCATCTTTGTCCACACCGTTATTTAACATCACACGAGAACAATATCGACACACCACAAAATCCAATGTTTAAAAGCTACTTAAGGTATTAAAAAGGCCTACTGAATTTTGGTATTACTTGGTAAGGATAATTATTAATATAGAGTCACATGGATATTACGTTCGCGTCCCGTCTGAAGCATCCTATTCAGACGATATATCTTTTTTAATTCTTTTGACATAAACTACAATTTCAATTATAATACATATTATATAGGACGCTTTCACTAGACGTTCACAACCCTCACAATAAGCCTTTTAGCAGTTCCATTCAATGATATTAGAAGTATAATTATCATTGGTTCCATTAGACAACCGCGATCGTTCCAGTCGTGCCGAAAACGTCATTGATGACGTCATAACATACGCTCGCGCGGAGCTCACGATGCCCCATGTCTGGAGGTGGGCCGATGTGAGCGTTGACAAAATTGGCGGGATTTTCAATAAAGATGGCGATCGCAAAAGTTTCATTATTTGATACGGTAAAGAATATTTATATTATATTAATCAAAATTATTAATATATTTATATGAAACATTTTAAATAAGTTTTCATAATTTTAAATTCTATTGAAAAATGTTATAAAACGTAAAATTCTATGTAGAAATTAATCTATAATACATGTAATGATAATTTATTGTTTTTCATTAGACCAAAAAAGATACTTTTATGTTTTTATGATAATTAAAATAAAAAAATGGAACATTGCTTTTTTAACATACTTGAATCAATTTAATAATAATTATATATATTATTAATTTACTGTTAAGACATACAAATTATAACTTAACCTAGTAAAGCTTTTGCTTTATTTTTTCTAGATCGCCATTTGTATTACTTATCTAACCGCTCAAAACACCCATAAGTGCGTTCCACTGGCGTTTCCGATTTTTTTTTTTTTTTCGAGATGTCTACGCTATTGACCCAGCAAGGTTTTAACAGCTTCACCGGACTACTGCGTTTACGATTATAACGCTCGAGAGTAAGTGGAACCGACTAACTTGCGTTCGTAAGTGTGGGCGCTGTGAGCGCTTACTGGGGAATTGGGGAAAGAGTACGACCTGGGGTGTGGTACAAGGATAGAATGTTGCTATGTAAAATCAAAATTTGTGTTATTTGATATATTAATACGTGAAATCAAGAATTTGTGGGCTTTTAAGCGAATTGCACAAACGGCTGAACTTGAAATTTAGCATAGTTAAAGTTTATATGGAATAGAAGTGCGCGAAACTATTTTTTATATAAAATGCATTACAAACATATTAAATTAATTAAAATATATATTACTCATACTACTGCTTGAATTTTACACAACATATACACAATGAATAGACATTTGGACATCCTTCTTTTTATTTTACTCTTAGGCTCGAATTACCTTTGCAATATTTTAAATATGACTGCGCTGCATGCCTTACTTGCCTTTCGAAATCAACTGGTCAAAATGTAAGTTAATTTTATAATAATATAATATACGCATTCATAATAAATATTAATAATTAATTGATAAATAATTTATCTGTAGTGAATTTATGGAACCACTGCAATCATTATTATTCTCTTTGGTCTTATTGAATATCAGATTTTTTAGGTGACAAGACTGCTTTCACTTCGTGTCAATTTGAAGAAATTGTGTTTAAATGTTATCATAAGAGTAAAGCAATATTACCAAAGTCAAAGTCAATATTTTAATATTTAGTATTTTTTAAGATGAACACACTTCAAATGGCGGTTCAATAAAAAAATGAGGCGAAAAATAATTTGTAAAATCAAAATAAGAAAATTTGTTTGGTCATCAAAGTAATACATGACTTAGATCTCCGTGGTTACAATGAAGTAGTCCGGTGAAGCTGTAAAGACCTTGCCAGGTCAATAGCGTAGTCAGTTCGAGAAAAAAAAAAGGTTACAATGACGCAGTTCAACCTGATGTAGCAATTATGTTTAGTACAGTTGATAATGAATTTTGAAGCTAAATGAATTAATTTTCAAAAGTTAATGGCAGTATTAAAACATCTTTGTTTTGGATTCATCATTTCATTTTATTGTGTACCCCATAATTTTTCAAACGATGATACTGGGCATATCAATATATAATAGGGATATGTTTTCGTTTAGGGCACTGTTTAGGTGCTGAACCAGGATCCAACCAACTTGCTGAGCGCTTGCGGTTATCAATCAGAATTCATTTTTCATCGCAGGTAACAATGCGATTCAATATTCCATTTGTGTGTCTGTTGAGCAGTGCAAGGTACGTCTCGACGCGTACTTCGCGGTGGCAATCATTGAGTTCATGGGGCACCCATTTGTCAAGCTTTTTTACCTTGCCAATTTGATGCAAATGAACCAATATGGTTTTACGCTAACCTCAAAAGCTGCTGCTAATTCAGCCGTAGATTGTGTATCAGCTTCCACAATCGCCTTTAATTCGTCATTGTCGACCATAGTCTTCAGACGACCGCGAGGTTCATTTTTCAGGTCGAAATTCCCAGAACGCAAACGGGCAGACCAATAACAGGTGGTGCGTTGGTTTGTAGTGTTAGCTCCGTAAGTGTCGTTGATATTGCGTGCCGCTTGTGCCGCGTTGCTGCTACAACGGTACTCATATTCCATAATTACTCAAATTTTTAACGTATCCATGATGACAAAAAAGTTTGAAATGCGATGAAAATGTAACAATAATCAATAAACAAATTGTTACATTTGGAAAAAGAATTCCATGCTTTTAAAATAAAATTAATTTGTAACCAAACAAAAATTATTTTGATTTGAAATGGCCTGTACTGCAGAATGGTAATTTCATAGGTAAAGACCTATTATAACTAGATATAAGTTATTGTATTTTTGGGTGCGAGTTTGCGTGCGGTCTTGTAAGCGGTTAGGCGTAGAAGAGATGTTTCCTATAATACTTACTATACTCTTTGAGAGATGTCGCGAGCGGCGTATTTTGCGTTCCGTTCTTTTGGAGAGGAAGGGGTTGTATATAATATGTACATAGATAATAAATAGCGTGCGAAGGTATAGATAGAATATGCGGAAGCGGGAAGAGGAAATAATATGTAATAAATATAATAGATGGCGTTACCATTATCCCCCGGGCTGAAGTGACTTCAGAATAAATAAAACGTGTTCAAAGTATTAAATTGTAAATTGAAAGAAAAAAAAATGAGCAAAGTAGATTACGAAAAAAAAAAAACTAAAATTTTATTGAAGCGCAAGCGGACAAAGTTTGTAAACACTTCTAACATAGTGTCCAGTTTTTGTTTTAATTTTGGCGACTCTGTTGACACCGTCTTTTCCCGGGAGTAGATCTACAATTATTCCAATTGGCCAGTTCATCGTAGGTAAATTATCATCCTTTATGATGACTACAAGTCCTTTTCAGACAGGATTAGACGGAGTATTCCATTTCTGCCTGCTTTGAAGTGAGGTCAAATATTCTAATTTCCATCTATGCCAGTAAGATTGCATTTATTTAGCAATTAGTAGCGAGTTAGTTTATTCTCGGGTACATTCTGAACATTTTCAGCGGGTAAATATTTCAAAGGCGTTATATTTAAAAAATGAGAAGGCGTCAACGCCTCTAATTCCGTCGGATCGGAACTAAGAGTATATAGCGGGTGACTATTAAGAATTCCTTCTATTTGAACCAAAACCGTATTTAGTTCTTCGTATGTTAAGATCTGAGTACCTATAACTCTCTTCAAATGCGTTTTAACTGATTTTATGTGGCTCTCATATATACCACCGAAGTGTGATGCAAACGGAGGGTTGCGTTTAAATTGAATATGTAAATCTGCTTAAATATTGATCAAGATATTCATTATGTGTATCCCAGATTAAATATGCCTGTAATTCGTCAAGTTTTCTCTTGGTGCCAACGAAATTAGTACCTTCGTCACTCAAAATCATGGACACGGGTCCGCGTCTGCTTATAAAGCATTTAAAAGCCGCTAGAAACATTTCAGAGGTCAAATCGGAAACCTACTCTAGATGTAAAGCCTTCGTAGTCAAACAAATAAATAAACAAAGATATGATTTTATGCTTTTTACACCGCGGCGACGATATGGTGTTACATAAAATAGGCCTGCGTAGTCAACACCCGCGAAAATAAAACTTTTATCTTCACTTACTCGAAAGTGGGGTAAATCTCCCATAATGCGATTAGTATTCTTTGGGTTCACTTTAAAATAAATGTTGCAATTTTGGATGCGTTTTTTTTAACATGTTTCTCGCAGAAATAATCCAATAATCTTGCCTTAGCAAAACATGAAGTTTTTTTTTATTCTCGAACTAATTATGCTATTGGCCTTAATTCTTTGGCCTTTACAGCTTCACCGGACTACTAAGCATGAAGTAAGTTAGGGCGCGTGTGAGCGTTTAAAATATGGGCGTGGTCCACTAATGAATAAATAATAGGATCCTTTGCCGGTAATATGATGTCTTTCCGAAAAATTCAGTGGAGCGTTACTTAAGCGTCCGCCTATACGGAGTATATTATCACGGTCAATAAATGAATTTAATTTTTGTAAAGCGGGAATGTTCGTATTCTTGTAGTGTCTTTTTTGAATACTGCGTATAACGTATATTTCGGCAACTTCTATATCTTGCACTGTTATTAACTTCCGTGATTTTAATAATTTTGCAAACCTTAAAACTTAAACTACGGCGTGAATGTATTTATTCCACTTAGACATGCGATTGCACAAGTCATATAGAACGCCTGAATTTTGGTTTTCGTTTGTAACAATATGAGCAGCGAGAGTGAATATTTTAACTTCTGGAAGTTCATTAACGGATAGCGTATTAGCTATTGGCTCTGTATTAAAAATATCATTAAGCGATTTATTTGAATTTGTTGTACAACTCGCGTCCAGAACTATTCTTGTTTTAGTAGAAATCTTATCAGGTCGATAGATAGCGTGATGTGGAATATAATAACATGGACCGGGCATGGAATCGACTTCTAAATGCAGGTATCCTCTATCTATATAATGTTGAAGCGTAGTAGTTTCTGTGACCCATGCACTCTTTATAGACTCTGAGATCAGCAAAAATGAAAAGTATAAAATCTGAAATCGTAGTACTTTTTTTTCTCGAACTGACTATTGGACTTGGGCAGCCCCTCGTTCTCTGGGCGGAGCACAACTTTGTATGATCCAACGATCATGACGACCATGGCCTCGGACGGAGACTCTGATAAAGCGAGCGATTTGGAATGTGCTGCAGAGGGTAGCAAACGTTTGGACCGGACCGGTGCGAAAAAGCGCCAGCGCCAGGCTGGACTCAGCGACCTGAAGGCTAGCGAGAAGGCGCCAAAGATGGCCTCAGCAACTGCGGGCAGAAGGAGAGCGCGTAACAAGCGTTCGGTCTCTACTAAGCATGCTGTTCTTGGAGAGGCCGATGTGTCTTACGACCGGGCTCTCTCCCGCTGTTCCACCCGGACGGCGACAGAGGAAAGCGCACAGGAGGACAATGAAGAACCCTGCAATCTGCAACCCTCAAACCCTAAGCCCTCCGTCACTCGGCCTGCCAAGACTGTGCCGATAAACCTGGAGGCGCTTGATGCGGACCGGCTAATGAAAATGGCCAGCGGGCAGACGGCCACTATCGTGGAGGTGGCAACGAAGTCGGGGAACGTCAAGGGGCCTCTCATTAGGGCCCTGAAGACAGCAGCCTTCACCCTCCAGGAGGTGGTCGAGATTCTGGCCCTCCGCACAGAGGCGGAGGAGACGAGGCGCCTACAGCGGGAGACACGCAACCTCCGGGCTGAGAATGCGAAGATGAAGGAGGAGCTTCTCGCCTGGCGACGGTACGAGAGTGTGAAGAAGGAGATGCTGCCTCCACCGCTTCCTTCACCACTTCCTCAGCGGCCTTCACCGCAGCCTTCCATGGTGCGGCCTCCGGAATGGAAGGATATGCTATCTGCAATGGTTGGCAGGCTTGAGCACTCTCTGCTGAACACAGTAGGAGAGATGCTCAATGCCAGAATTGCTGCCCTGGACGACCGCCTCCTTCCGCCGAAAGTACTGAGGCCGGCACTTACTGCGGATAAAGTGAAAGCCACTTCCGGCCCACGAAAGGCGGCGAGAAGGATAGCAGAGCGCCGGTCGGCCACGGAGGAAGCTGAAGCTAGGAACAGACTCGCTCCTCCTCGCTCGGCAGGAGTACTAGTCACCATGCGGCCGGAAGCGGAGGAAAAGGGGTCTAAATATAGAGACGTCCTCCTAAAGGCGAGGATAGAGGTGCCCCTGACGGATTACGGAATCCCCTCCGCAAAGGTGCGGCCTAGTGCAACTGAAGCCCGACTTCTGACCGTCCCAAGCACCCTGGCCTTGGAGCAGGTGGACAAGAGGATCAGGCAGTCGCTGCTCGGGCTAGCCACTGTGGTGCAGCCCGTTAAGAAGGCAGATATCCGAGTTTTCGAGGTATCGACGACTTGGTATCATGGCACGAGGCCGTGGAGGCCATTACGAAGGCGGCTGGTTATCCCCTCACCCAGATGAGGGTCGGCGAACTACGCCCCCGCGGTGGAGCGAGCAATTCGCTATTTGTTTCTCTCCCCGTGGACGCTGCACGGAAGCTCGTAGAAGCAGGTCGAATCTTGATCGGCTGGAGTGTGGCTCGGGTCCAGCAATTGGACAGCAGACCGTTCCGGTGCTTCAAGTGCATGGGTCTAGGCCACACCCGGCCGATATGTCCCTCGGCCATAGACCGAAAGATGGCCTGCTTCCGATGCGGGGAGGGAGGACACTGCGCGGATAGCTGTACTGCAACAAAACCGCGATGCGCTGTCTGCGCAGAAGCCGGCATGCCGGCGGGCCACATTATGGAGGGGGGTGATTGTCAACCCCCCCATGTGAAAGGGAAGCTGCCCCTTCTAAAGGTGGCGAATATGGAGTTAGTTGCTGTGGATTAGTTAATGGACAACATCTACAGCAGCTACCTCCAGACTAATGCAAACCACTCCACTGCTGCCCAGGACCTGCTCCTGCAGGCGGTGGCGGAGTGGGATATCGATCTTGCGGTGGTTGCGGAGCCGTACCATATTCCGAACCAGCCTCACTGGGCCGGAGACACGGACGGCTCCGTGGCAGTATTGACTGGGGGGGGGGAGAATATCCCTCTCAATCAGGGAGAGGGGCGCCGGGTTCGTGGCGGTCGCTTCACGGGGTTTCGCGACCCTCGGGGTATATTTCTCCCCGAACCGGCCCCTCATCGAGTTTGAGTCCTTTTTGGACTCGCTGAGTTCGGTCGTTAAGCGGCTCGAGCCGCTCCCCATAGTCCTAACGGGTGACTTCAACGCCAAGCCAAGGGCGTGGGGGCGGCAGCTACGAACCCACGTGGTGAGGCTCTTGAGGAGTGGGCAGCTCAACATGGGTTGTCCCTCCTCAACCGGGGAAGCGTCTACACGTGCGTGCGACACAACGGGGGGTCTATAGTGGACCTATCTTTTGCTATCCCGTCGGTCGCACGCTGTGTCCAGGGGTGGAGGGTGATCGAGGAGGTGGAAACCTTATCGGATCACCGATACATCAGGTTCGAGGTCTCCACCTCCCACAATGAGCCAGTAATCCGCCCCCGGAGGGGCGCTACATTCCCCCGGTGGGCGATAAGCCGCCTCAACCAGGAGCTAGCGGAAGAGGCGGCTATCGTCCAGGCCTGGTCCTTGTCCCCCCCGGACAGCGATATCAACGCGTCCGCAGCCCACCTCCGTGATGCTTTTACGGAGGTTTGTGACGCGTCGATGCCGCGGAGCGTACACCGCCCAAAGAGGAGGTCGGTGTATTGGTGGTCGCGGAGCTCCAGAGCTCCGCGCGGCCTTCTCCGCGGCCCGGCGCCTGTACGGGCGCAGCCGCCGGAGAGGGATGGATAGGGACCCCGAGGAGGAGGCCCGACTGTATGGTGACTACAGGACCTGCAGGAAGATGCTGCAGGTCGCCATCAGCCGAGCGAAAGAACAGGCATGGGAGGAGATGCTCCTGGCTGGATAGGGATCCGTGGGGGTGCCCGTAAGAAATCCCGTGAACAGGCGCTCCCGACAACGGAGACTCTTCAGCCGGAGATGGTGGAGGAGGCGCCGGTCATCCCTCCCCCGGTTACAGAGGAGGAGTTAGGGAGGACTATCGAGTGCCTCCACATCACCGGGCGCAAAGCACCCGGCCCCGATGGGGTCCCGGGCCGGGTGCTAGCCATAGCGTTGGGCCATCTTGGGGGGTGGCTTCGGTAGCTGTTTGACCGCTACCTTGCGGTCGGGCAGTTCCCGAAGCCCTGGAAGACGGGGCGGCTTTGCCTCATAGGGAAGGAAGGCCGCCCTCTGGACTGCGCGTCTGCGTACCAGCTCCTAGTGTTGCTGGAAGACACCGGGAAGGCGCTCGAGAGGATCGTTGCCTCCCGGGTCGTCCGGCATCTGGAGGAAGTGGGGCCGAACCTGTCGGACGTGCAGTTTGGCTTCCGAGTATAATTCGTCAAAAGAAATCAATGGTTTAAAGTCTGGGACTGCTTTTGGGTCGGCAGTAAAGATGGCGAGATTTAATTCTTCAGACACTCCAATAAAATCTTTGCGAATAGTCTCTAATGATTTCGAGGACTTTCAGACTCATTTAGATCAGTAACAATTTTTAGGTAATAGTGTTAGGTTTAATAATAGTGTCTCAAAGCACATTACTGATTTGCCGGATAATGAGTTCAAGCACCATGTCAAGCGTTTTTTCAGAGCCAACGGCTACTATAAGGTTGAACAATATTCTCATGAAGGTGTCGTCTGGAAATGATGCCCCCTCTGTGCTTTTACCAAAAATGAATGTTGCTATTTATGTATGTAAAAAATTTGTTATGAAGAGATAAATCACATCGAGTTAATTTCGATGACTGGGTCGTTATTCTGAATCGGTGGTAGCTCTGACGTCCAAAACTGCCTTGTCAGGGCCTGGATTAATAAAACATTTAGATGTGATACATCTATAGGCGCGGGTAAGCCTGATTGTTGGCGTGACGATTGTGTGAGGCATGGTGACGCGACGATGGTATACGCAACCGACTGTGCGTAATCTCTCTTGCCGCAATGAGTTCGCATACCTATGGTGTAGTTTGAGAATTCGAGAATTTGAGATTTGTTTGATTCCAACAATTTTGCTGGTTTACATCTGCCAGGCGTCAGTGACGGCTCAATTTTTATTCTATTTTGAATCGGTTCATTAGTTAAGGCGCGAAACCGTAACAGACAAACTCACATCTATGCTTCTGATTTTCGTGAAAAAAATTGTTGTAGATGTCTAGACATAAGTAATAGAATAGATTTCAATCAATTTTGAAATATTTGTATGTCTGTCTGTCTATTTATATGACCACGCATCACTTTTAAAGTACACAGTTCACAATAAAACCTCAGAAAGAAAACCATAAAGCATATTATATGGTATATTATAAAGCTGAAATGTTTGTTTAGTAGGTTTAGTGGGTTGAATGTGCTTATCTCAGGAACTATTGGCCCATTTTTAAAAACCTTCTGTGTTAGATACCTCATTTATCAAAGAAAGCTATAGGTTATATATCATCATGCTAGGACCAATAGGAGTGGAGCACCAATGGAGAATGTTTCATAATCATTTTTTTTTTCTTCTGAGAGCTTCCGCTGCATGTTAGCGTTAGCCTAAAGTACTATGTGATTTTGTACTATGCTTACCATCAGACATAGCAGTCACTTTGTTGCGCAGCAATAAAGAAAAAAAAAAACTATTCCACGCGGACGAAGTCACGGTCAGAAGTTAGTATAAAATTTGAGTTAGGATTAGAATGTTGCACCGCGTGTCATGGACTGCGTCTACAATGTATATTATGAGGAGCTATACAAAACAATCATATATAGCTATATGCACACCAATCCATACTTACTTTTTTTTTTTTAAATTTGTGAAGTGCTGTTGTCATGTCGCCTAATTCGTGCGTGATTTTCTTCTTCCTGAAATACAGTGATGTGATGCACAGAAGCCGTTGCCCAGCAAACTCTTGATTCGACAGGTATCGTATTGTAGTGGTAATGAGACATATTATTGAGCCGAGAGACAAATCTCGTACGTAACTGGCTTATATCGCATAACTATGCCTTACCATAAAATAAACTTTATTTCATTTGGATTAATTGCTCTTGTGTAAAATTAGGTCGTATTTATTTATTTGTAATTGATTATTATTAAACTTATCATTGTTGTATTTCTTTTCCTTTAGTTTTTGGCAATTGTGAACTAATTTTAATACTGTCTTCACTGTGGTTTAAAAATATCATACTCATCACCAGCCTAAAAGGGTCAGACAGTTTCCTGAAGGAAGATATGGGAATTATCACCACGCCAGCCCATAACGTATTAGCGATTTCAAACAGAGAAATCCGCTGTTCTGTATTTTCCCACATACGTTGGTATAACACAGAATATTTCTCAGTTTCAGATTTTCTCATGATGTTTTCCTTCATGTTCTGTCGATATTACCCATTGAAATTGGTAAAGGTAGTTTTGGGGCGTGTTCGATGTGATATTGTGATAAAATCAAACACTGACTTTGCAACCGAAACTTTTAATGTCCACTTTTGTCGAGGAAAAATTTGTATCTTTTTAGTGACAACGAATATGTCGTTGTATTTTGAAAAAGGGCCATAGATAATTATTAATGGCCAGCACGCTACACCACCCCCCTACGGAGTAAAGAAAACCCAGTATAAAAACATTTACAAAGTATGACGTTATACACATATTTACATTTAGTTTAAAAAAGTAAAGCATACATAACTAAAGACTTAGAGTTACAACGTCAAGTTACAATAGTCTTAAAAAATAAATAATTATAATACACAAAGTTTTTACAATGGCAGTAATACAACTATATACATAAAAGTTCGTCACAAATCTAGCGTCGGTTTAAATTTGACACGACGACCAGATCGAGTAACGTAGGGTGAGGGTAATAAATTATCTATAGGTGGCTTGAGGATAGGAGGAACGGATGTGACTGGTGAAGATGGTGGAACTAAGGGTTGAGGAGTAACTTCCGAGAAGAAAGCAGGTTTGACGTGATCGATACTGACAACCACTTTATTACCTTTAATGTCCAAAGTGAGCGTTTTGTTGTCACTGGACCGTTCAAGAACCTGATAAGGTCCAGTATAAGGCGGCTGAAGAGGGCGTCGAACAGCGTCATCACGCAAGTATACGTGCGTAGCTGTTGAAATGTCCTTGAATAAGAAAGACTTTTGGTTACCATGGCGAGATACCGGTACTGGTCGAATGTTCGACATATATTTACGTAACTTAACGACCAAATCAGCTGGATCTTCACCGGTAATAGGGTTCTGCGGTGCAACAAGTAGTTCTCCTGGGAGTCTCAATGTTTCACCGTACATGAGCTCGGCGGCTGTACACTTGAGGTCCTCTTTAAAAGCGGAGCGCATGCCTAAAAGTACAAACGGTAGAGCGTTCAACCAGGAATGTTCATGGCACATTAAAGAGGCCTTAAGTTGCCTATGTACGCGCTCTATCATACCATTTGCCTGTGGGTGATATGCGGTTGTCCTTCGTCGTGTAGTGGCAAAAGTGATGAGGAGTCTGCGGAATAAGTCAGACTCAAATTGAGTACCCTGGTCAGTCGTGATACAGAGTGGTATGCCAAATCTAGAGATCCATTCTCTAGTAAAAGTCTCTACCACTTCTTCTGCAGTTATAAAACGCATTGGCCATACTTCTGGCCACCTCGTTACCCTGTCTATTGCTGTTAAGCAATAGCGATAACCATCGCAAACAGGTAATGGTCCTATGATGTCCAAATGGACATGGACGAATCGACCAGATGGGGTTTTAAAATTACTTAGGGGAGCGGTATTATGCCTGGAGACTTTACTGCGTTGGCAGGCAGGACACGCTCGCGACCACTCGCGACATTCTTTATTAACGGATGGCCAAACATACCGCTCGGTGACAAGGCGGGTGGTAGCTCGTGCGCCGGCTGTTGTGCGCTGGCTCAAATTATGCAGCTTATTGAACACAACCCGCCGCAGTTCTGGAGTCACATACGGACGCGGCCTATCTGTGGAAACATCACAAAATAGAGAAACGCCAGTACCAGGAATATTAATTTTGGTAAGTTTAAGGCTTGAACCGTTTTTTAATAAATTTTGAAGTTCTTCATCAGTGCCTTGAGAACGTGCTAAGTTTCATATTCTTGTTCTAATGAAATTGCCTCAATTCGTGACATGGCATCAGCAATAACGTTTTCAGAACCTTTAATGTACTGAATGTCAGTTGTGAATTGACTGATGAAAGATAGTTGGTTCAGCTGTGCAGGAGGAAGCTTCTCTCGTCTTTGTACAAAAGCGTATAACAAAGGTTTGTGGTCAGTGAAAATGGTTGTATTGCTAACTTCTAATATATAACGAAAGTGTTGTACACTTTCGTATATTGCTAATAGCTCTCGGTAATAAGCAGGCCACTGTGATTGTTTGCAAGTCAACTTTTTACTGAAAAAAGCTAAAGGATACCATTGACCATTGACTTATTGCTGCAAACACGATCCCACGTGAATGCTAGAAGCATCTGTGAACAGACCGAGAGGTGCATCGTTAATTGGATGTTGAAGTAAAGTTGCCTTTGAAAGACTAGTTTTACAGGCTTCAAAATGCTCCAACAGCTTGGGCGTCCATAAAAATGGTTTTGCGCCTTTACTGTTGGTGGCGACTACTGCGTCAATGAGTGGTGCTTGAAATTGTGCAGCATGAGGTATGAAGCGGCGATAAAAATTTAACATACCGAGAAAACGTCGGACTCCACTAATAGTTTTAGGAGGCGAATAATTTAGTAAAGCTTGTACTCGATCCTGAGGAGGGCGAGTTCCTTCTGAGTTAATTGTGTAACCCAGAAAGACTACTTCTGGGGCACCAAACACAGACTTTGATGCGTTTACTATGACGCCATAATCTTGTAGGCGTTTGAACAAGATTCTGAGATGGTCTTTGTGCAGAGATTCGGTCTCAGAAATTACGAGGATATTGTCCACGTAAGGGAAAACGAAATCTAATCCCTGTGTGACCTCATCAATAAATCTTTGGAACGTTTGTCCAGCGTTGCGTACACCAAAGGTCATATAGGGGAATTCGAAGAGGCCAAATGGTGTAACAATGGCGGTCTTCGGGATATCCTCATGGTATACTGGAATCTGATGGTACGCCTTTACCAGGTCGATGGTACTGAAAATTTTCGAACCTGCTAGATTGTGGCTGAAATCGTTGATATGTCGGACGGGATAGCGATCAGGTATAGTTCGCGCATTTAGGGCGCGATAATCGCCGCAAGGACGCCAAGAAAGGTCTTTCTTGACCGTCATGTGAAGCGGAGAGGACGAAGCACTTTGAGACGGGCGGGCAATGCCTATCCGTACCATGCTTTCAAATTCGCTCTTTGCAGCAGTAAGTTTCTGAGGAGCTAACCGACGAGGTCGACATGATACTGGAGGCCCGTCTGTAGTCCGGATATGGTGGACTGTGTTGTGCTTATGAAAGCGAGGAAGACCGGGAGGTCGGAAAATGTCTGAGAATTCTGCAAGCACTTGTGCAAATGCAGAATCCGAGGGACCTATTGCCTTAACGCTAGAATGCTCAATCACGGCTGTGGAAGCGTTTGCTGACAGACCAGTCTTACCATCCTCTATCCTCTTGTTGTGACAGTTTGGCAAAAGATGGTAGTGTGCCAAAAAATCTGCGCCAATAATGGCAGTACTGACATCTGCGACTACAAATTCCCAACTGAAGTCACGGCGTAGTCCCAAGTCGAGTCGGAGAGTGACGGTGCCAAAAGTTTTAATTGAGCTGCCGTTAGCGGCACTGAGCTCCCAGTTAGAGGGGAATCTTTTTTCACGTAACCAGCTATATGAGAAACAGCATAGATCAGACCCCGTATCGACTAGGAACCTATATTTCGTAACTCTATCCGTTACAAACAAGCGGCGGTTCTTATGATCTAATGAACAGCAATCACTGTCCGTCGTTACTGATTGCTGCTTTGGTTCTTCTTCAGTCCACTCGCAAGGAACAACGCATTTGTTCGCCTTCTTACCGAATTTGTTGTGATACCAACATCGTAGCGCAGGTGTATGGTGTCGTCTTCTGCTGGTAGACGGGCTACGGGATACACGTTGTTTTTGGTTTTTTAGTGATGCTATTTCATGTGTAAGTTGCTGCACCATTTCTCTAAGCGTAGCCAATTGCGTTGCTGGTGAGTCCATGTTGTAGACGGTTGATGGTTCCAGCTGAGATACAGTCCTCGTTCGTTTCCTTGTTGAGTTGTTGTGAGTTATTTCTACTGCACGTTCAGAAAAGGAAAGATCTCACCGTTGTGTTTGAAGTGGATGAGTCACGGGTCATGCAGGGGTCCTTTCCTCTGCGTAGTTGGCCGTCGTGAAATTTGTCGGTGCAGTGTAGAAGTCACCGTTGTATAGGGCCTCGCCGTTCGGTTGTGAAAATTGTGATTGCTCGATAATGTTTGAGCGTTAGTCACATGCGTCGGAGGTCACCAATTTTGGGGCGTGTTCGATGTGATAAAATCAAACACTGACTTTGCAACCGAAACTTTTAATGTCCACTTTTGTCGAGGAAAAATTTGTATCTTTTTAGTGACAACGAATATGTCGTTGTATTTTGAAAAAGGGCCATAGATAATTATTAATGGCCAGCACGCTACAGTAGTACTCAAATCCGTAAAATCGTTAATACATGGGCTTCGAACCTATGGACATGGGATTAATATTCCACTGGTGAAACTGGTGAACCGCAATGATTTTAATTGTATATAATAATTATAATTTTATAATACTCGGATATTATATTTATAGAAAGTAGAGTAAAATTGTAATGAAGCCGTAAAAGTATTTTATCGGTTGCCTGTTGGTCGCTGACTGAATAAATATCTATATATTATCTATATATTAATACGTGAAGCAAAATTTTTGTATCCCTTTTTAATCTATTTCCCGTCAACGGGTGAACTAGAAATTTGGCATAGTTAAAGTTTATATGGCGGAGAAGTGCAGAAAGCTGTTTATTTTATACAAAATGCATTAAAAGTACATTAAATTAATTAAAATATGCACTACTCACACTACTACTCGAATTTTACACAACATATACACACATGTAAATAAAAAAGACATTTTGACACTCGTCAATAAATACGAATTTCAAAAAAGGTTGTGAAGGAAGGAGGTTGTTATGCTCGACTGTATGTATTTTTTAACTCTTACGTTCTAATTACCATTTTTCATCCTACATTCAACAATGATATTATAAAATATAACTATTATTGTAATGTTTATTATTTTTTATGGTGAACTCGCTTCAAATAATGAATTAATAAAAAAATGAGCCAAATAATACTTTGTATAATCAAAATGAGAATTTTGTTCATAAAAGTAATCCATGACTTAGACCTCCGCGGTTATAACATTGCAATTCAACCTCATGTAGCAACAAAAAATAATTTATTTTCAAAATCTAATGGTAGTATTAAAAACATCTTTGTCTTGGATTCACCATTTGATTGTATTGTGTATCCATTACTTTTCCAAACGATGATACTCGGCATATCACTATTTCTCATAATGAACAGACTACATTTAATTAATTATCACCCAGATATACCACCCACCCATGGTGTCGTGTAAAATTAATTGAAAATTGTGTCATGGATTGCGATAAATTTCTTTATTTTCGTAAAGTTATGTCTGCTTAAAATTTGAGAGCGTTACCACGTGATTTTTGTTTCAAATTTATAATTAATTTCAATTTTCATTTACACATAGATTTTTTTAAATGGTTATATAAATAAAAATCATGGCAAATAACTGAGTAGCCATGATGAAAAGCTTTGATTATAGAAGTATACCTTTTGACAAAAGAACCCTAATAAAGTACAAACTTTAAAAAATCAATTAACTATGGTCGAATATCGACCACTGGGCGCCCACTAATATCAAATTAATATACTAAGGAGTTACGTATCTTATAAAGGTCTAAAGTAAAACTCTGTAGTATATGTAAAGGCATAAAGTATTTATCTATATACCCTTCCTTACAGAATAGGCTTGTAGCCCTGCAGTGCATTTCTTACAAGCTGATAATGATAGTCTGTCTCTATATATGTCTGTATCCGTAATTGGCCTAATTATTAAAGAATAATGGTATATTTACGGTATTATTTTGACCGATAGAGAATTACGTGTATATACATATGTACATCTTTATGCAATTAAATATTTCAATTACGTTGAGAATTTAATGTAGATCAAGTTTGCCCTTTGCAGTATATTATTTAAATGAATGTTTAATAACAGAAACAGTATAGATTTAAAGTATGCGCAACAAAAATCTAGTAGTTTATCTTATGAGATTTTGAAGCTTATTTGATTATTTCACGTTTATGAACTATAAAAATCATAAGCGCCAAAACGAATTCTAAATCACTCAGTTACCCTAGTGTATAGGGTAGTCCGGTGAATCTGTAAAGGCCTTGCAAGGAAACAGTTCAAGAAAAAAACAAAAGTGTATAGTGTAAGTGCTAGTGTATTCTTTATTGTGTGCATTAGAACGTTGCACCTGTTACCAATATACAAAGGGATCGTTTACACACGTAATAATTGTATGAAGTAATAAAAACATTATAAAATAATCTGAATCATTTATTGAATTTCGAAACAAACACATAATATAGTTTGTAAGTTATTGCCGAAAATTTAATTACAATAAATCGTCGTTTTACTGTCTCAATTTTATATCTCATATAAGTACATAATAATCGTCAAAGTAAACTAACCTTGTAATATTATTACTGATCTATTACATTAATATTGAGATCCTAAAGTATTTATTATACATGTATCATGAAGATACTATATTGAAACAGTAATAGGACGAAACATATCACAGTTAGAAAAAAAAACCTAAATAGTTACGTCATGAATCACTAATATAACAGTAATTTTTATTTTTAATATAAATAAAGTAATCCGCTATGTAATCTTAGACATTTTATAACATTTGCTTTGAACAATAATAATCGTTACCTAATTCTTTGATTGTAGTGTAAGAAATATTACACCTTACACTTTTAATGATTAAGTAACTACCAAATTAAAGTTTTGCTAAACAAATATATTCTTAAATATAATATGGAGAAGTTTGAGTGCGTCGAAAGTGTCGTTCAAGTACTGATTAAGTACTAAAGGGGGACGAGAGGTATAAAGGGCGAGTAAATTTTACCTATCTGCCTTATTGTAAGAACTTTTGGAGATATGTTATAAAGTAATTTAAATTCTTATGTCAGCTTAGGAGCTTTTATTTTGTTCATATTCTTATAAGTTATAATTCACACTACAATATTAACTTCTTAGGTGATCAAATACCATTCTATATTGATTATGTACTATATACTTACTTACTTGAGTATCTACACATTATTTTATTACTTTACGAGATATCTTACGGTACGGAGAAGTTTGTAACGTCATAGTTTTCAGAGTTTGACAGTTAAATGACAAGGCTAAGAATATTTGAATACCTGAAAGGATAGTTTATATTCAAATATAAAGCAGAAATTTATTCCTAGATTCTAAATGATTATATTAATTTCGAAGTTTTACTCCTATAAGGTTTTTTTACTTATGTAATTATAAATTACATCTAGACCTTAATAAGTATGACTTTTTTGGATACACACTAGTTTTAACTTATATATATATATGCATGTATACATTAATATATATTATCAAAAAGCCAAATATAATAATTAAATTACTCGAAAACCACAATTCTACAGAAAAAGATTTTGTTAAATGAGTTATAATTTCTGCTTACAAATTATAAATTGATTGTTAAATGTTCTCTTCATTTTTGTAGAATGTACTTTGATTATTATGAATTAATAATTGATTTATATTATATAAACGAATAGAGTATGTACACGTAAGAGAACAACGTGATTATATTTATTATCCAATAACCGAAAAAAAAGAATTATAGGTATTATGGCCCAAGAATTCTTTTCGGAAGAGAGATATACGAGTTTCTACAGTAATAACAATAATTTGACTTGTTATTGATGCGGTTTAATAATAATAATACTGATTTTTTTTTATCTATGGTAGCAAACGAACAGATGGGTCACCTGATGTTAAGTGATCACCACCGTCCATAGACACCAGCAACACCAGAGGAATCGCAAGTGCTTCGCCAGCCTGTGTTATTGGGAAAGGGCGAAGGGGAAGCAAAGGAAGGGAGAGGGAGGGAGGTGGGCTTCCGGCACTCTCACTGAGCGAACGAAACGCAACAATGCAAGCACTGTTGCTTCACGTTGGTTTTCTGTGAGAGGGTGGTACTGCCCCGGATGAGCCGACCCATTCATGTCGAAACCAGCATTAGCGTGGCTCTACCACCTAAAATATTACTAAATGTCAAAAACCCAGTACTACGATACCTGCACTACATTTAAAATCACTTATTAAGTGGTGAATTTAATTTGACGGTGGACTGAAAAATTTGTAATACATTTATCCTTTTATCTCAACATTTAAAAAAAATCTGGTTCATTTAATATCTGTAGATATTTACGTTCTTATAGTTTTATAATAATTATTATATTACTAAATGTTTTTTTTATTTATTTCTTTTATTTTTGGTGACCTATCTTCTGGTAGAAGGTAACGTGACATCACAATCCTAATATCAATAATTGTAATTACAAATTATTTACTAGGTTTATTATATCTAGATGCCTTTGGTAACCATTTTCTTGGAAATTATTAAAAGTATAAGCTTGTCGTAGCCATACGTTTAAATTGACATTTTTGGAAACGTAAGACAAACTTTACAATAGTACAGTAACAAATTAAACCTTGTAATTCGTTTCACCATTTGTCAAGCAGCAAAACAGTTAATTCTATAATTAAATTATGGTTTTAATCGAGTTCAATAAATTGGTACTATGACAAAAAGAGTCATATTAATTTACATCAGAAGACCAGTGTAGTAAATCTTTAAAGTTGAAACGGCAAGCAAATATCTTTCAACAGCACAGCGTATTTAACAAATTAATAACATATACATAAAAAACCTAAAGAAAAATTAGTACAAATATAATTAACAAAAACTGACACATCGCGTTGCGCATAGCAAAATAATAGATAAGTACTGCCGCGTGATATAATATATATTGGCATATAAGCCGATAGAAATTTAAATAAATTATGATTATGTCAATGCAATGTGCCACCTTATGTATATAACCCTACCACTTAGTAGCTCTCTTGTAACTTAAATATAACACAAAAAAATATCTAAACATCAATAGAAACGAAAGTAAGTTTAACTCTGAAAATGGAAAAAAGTCCATTTTATAAATGGATAAGTTTACCCAATAATAATAGTAAGCAGAAAGTTTAATGAATTAATATATCTAGGGCTCGTTGTTACGCGCCACGTGGATTTTCATGTGGCGGGTGATCATATCTCGCCTACAAGCAGCATACGGACAAGCCGGACATTTGTACGGCTTCACCCCAGTGTGGATACGACGGTGGGTAACTAGATGGTCCGATCTCGAAAAATCGTGACCGCAAGCATCACAAACATACGGCTTTATACCCGTATGAGTACGCATGTGTCTTGTTAACATATCGGACCTAGAGAATCTTCTGTTGCACTCGCAACATTCATAGATCCTTGGGGTTTCGGGTGCCCTATTCCTGTGACGCGACGCTACATGTTTGGCCAGACGGTCTTGCAACGAGAACGTCTGATAACAAATGTCGCACTTATATTCGATATCCTCCAGTGCGTTCAAGTTATCCTTAGAATCCTTCTGTATCGAATTGATTGATAGGTCGAGAGGTTTATCGAGTATGTCCGATTGTAGGGTTTGTGGGTACTGCGAATATTGATTGTTATTGCGGGTCTTCGTAGGGAGTTTTTCGAGTAGTATCAGTAGGCGACGTTCTTTTTGAAGACGTTCGGGACTATGATAATTTTGCATCATGTACGATTGTGGTTGTATTACAGACGGAAATTGTGAAGTAGTTCCATAAATATTACTGCCGTCTTCTGGTTCTTGTTTTGGCCTCCAATCTGTAGAGTAAAAAAAACAATTATGTTTTCATTTGTTGACGAAGAAAGAACATTATTTTATTAAATTTTTTAACTATATTTTCATTTCTGTAATAATAGGTAGTAAAAGTTTCTTTGCAAGAACTAGCTTTATCGGAAGTATTTTATCACTATAACATACATAATACTATTAAAAAAACGGATGGAAAATCAATTCAAGAATTCAATAGAAACGCCTACTTCTTATACTTTAGTCTTTGATAGAGAATAACGTTGCCCAAATGCAGGGACAAGATGAGACCTGACTATATGTCATAAATAAGAACATCCATATATCGCAAACCCGCGCCGCGCCACGCCGGTACGACACTATTACTGATGTAAAACTGCAACTTTTCAGGGGCAAAATTTAAAAGTTTAACATCATAAAAAAATATGATATTTCAAGATCAATCGATATCAAGATAGACAGGGTAAATAGCTTATACTACAGCGTCAATTTTTAACTTACTACTGAAAGAATAATAATCACTTAATATTGTAAAAAACATACTATAAAAAATATTTGAAATCTGCCAACCCCTTCATAAGTGATGTTATGGCACTAACGACAAATAACCGTAATTATGTAACACTTAATTGAAAGGCCAAAAACAAATTGGTTTATTAAGTTTTATTTTAAATAGCAATTTAAAATCCTCTGGTAAATAGATAACGCCATTTCCGAGATCCTAAATATATACAAATATAAAAATATACAAGAATTGCTCGTTTAAAGGTATTAGATAAATAAATAGATTTTTCTGAATATAATGTTCTAATGTCGGTGTTATTACATAAAAGTTACATACGCATTGAATACCTGCTTTAAAAAAGTTACATTTTAAATGCATCACGCTCACTGAATGTTCCCCATCTTGCTCTTTTGTCTCGCTTTGATTAGGTTAGGTTAGATCTGCGAAAAAATGATAACGCTAACTTGCCTCGGGCGAGCGCGGTGAATTTAATACGAATCTTTTTGAAAGCAAGTATCTAATACGTGATTAACTTTATTGTAATAACACTGAGTATGTTCAACATTTCATAATAATCCATTGAGTTATTAAGGCGTGAAAGAATAACAAATAAACAACGCAAATTCGCATTTATAATACTAGTTAAGATGCTAAGATATATAAAAGAAATAATGTTATATTTTTTTGGTTAAAATCCAGACTGTCCGAGTTGGGGGCAGGTGACACGTTTTTCTACATCAGTGTTGAGTAGCGAGATGTGTCGAATTGTATAAACAGTGATAAATCGCCTGCACCTTTAACGCATCTGTCTTTAGACCACGATGGTATCTTTGGCTTCTCATTGGTAAGGCGGATAAATTTTGGAACCAATCGGATATCTTCGCGGTTCCATAATAGGGATCCCCTATGATTATGAGGACAGAGACATACCAGTACTGGTTTCGAATGGGTATTTTTTTCATTCGCATCCATACCGCAGGTAGTCGGGTAAGGACCGAGAGGCGTTACTATCGCTTTTACAAAAAGTTGGGGGAGGATCGCGATTTTATTGAGAAAAAAAAAGTAAACCAAATGTTACATAAACAAATTTAAGGAATCTTGTTTCAATTAGCTATTTTATATGATAATTTACCTGTTTAGCGTATGTTATTGACATATATCATGTAGTTATCAATTTTAAAATAATTTAAACTTTACAGGACACTTGATACCTTATATTTTATACTATACTTTATATTCCCACGTATATGTGGGACATTAAATAGAATTTAAATAAGCATGTTGCCATTAATATTACTGTCCGGGTAGTATTTTTGTATTTATAAATATTCTCCGTTCTCATTGTTTACTATTAAGCTACAATTATTAAGCTCGTCCATAGTAACACGAATTACATAATTAGCCGTCTTGTAATCTTTAGTAAATAGTTAATTTTATTTCGTTAGGTATTGACTTTAGAAAACGGGAGCCGGATTACTATATAGAATAGGTGTTACAAAATTATTACGTATTTATAAAAAAAATCCTGCAAAATGTTAATATTTTCTTGTTAATAATTTGTCACCATGAACTTATGTATACATGAAAATAAAATTGAAGATTGCTATGACACTTCAGAAAGGAATTTTCTAGTGTTATTTAGCTACATGTGTTGAAGCATTTTCAAAAGCGAAGTAAAATATATTAAAAAGAAAACATTACATCTATATAAGGGCATAAAAGGTATGTATGTACAAAAAAAAATCACAAAAAGATATATATAATTAATTCTTCGGCATTTGGGGAATTTTTTCTCTGACCTACTTTGCAAGTCCGACTACCACAAAGAAGTATTTTCATTTTTAGTAAAAATATATAGCTTATGATACTAACAAATAAGGTCGCTTTCTATTGGTAAGATAATTTTCAAAATCGGTTTAGTTGATCCACATATTATCCCCTACAACCTCACAAACTTTACCTCTCTATATAATACTATCAATTATATTATATTTTCTATAATTAAATAATTATTAATAGGTATAAATATCCACCGAAAGCGAATATATAATAAATATAATACGTGTTACACTTTTCGAAAAGGTATTAAAAGAAGGTACACATGAGATAGTGTCCGTTTAAAAACATTTTGGTTTATTAATATTTCAATGGATGCGTAGAATTTATCTGTGAACGGTTGTAAGAACTGTGGACTCACTGGTCTACCAGTCGAGTCGGCCGACTACCTTGTTTTGTCCATTGGACGTTCACACATGACAGGCAAATATCATCTCCCCGGCCCCGATGTGGCCTGCTTATCCCGTCGCCCATGTTTCGAACTACTGACGAGACAGAAACAACCACTTAATTATATCAGCCCTTTAGCCCTGTACACCTCTTTGGACATATACTCGTCCATAAAGTTTCGGATATAAGCAGACCATAACGAGTAAGAACTTTCGAAGAAACAGATCTTTGAGTTAGAAGACTCAACTTGAGCTTAGGTGGTGACATTTATTTAGTTATTTCTATACGATTAAATGAAACAGTGGAAACCATTAGAAAAGGTTTATGTACGTCTTCCAATATGGTTATGAAATGTATGGTTCTTTCAAGCTGTATAAAACAAATTTTATAGTTGACGTTACTTTGGACTTCTTTTTTATTAACATGGGGAAATCCTTTATGGATACCTATCCTCTCATAGGAGAGAGTCGATTACTTCCGACTAACACGGACTAAAACTCCACGGTGTTCCGATAGATCGCATTTGTAGGGGCAGCAAGGGATCGTACCAGCTACTCAATCTTGGATAGCCGTCCCAACAGTCCGTCAGCTAGAAGGTAGCTGCCGGGCTCCTACCTAATAGGGAGATAGACTGAGTACGCTCCAGCTATCTCCCCTCGTCAGCCAGACCTGTGCAATGAGGGGACACACCCCCCGACCGATCCCCGGAATAAATTAGCGGCTATTATATCTCACTACAACATAAAACGTTTGGTTTTATTTGTTCGAGGTGTATCTGAAAAAGTTAATCTGATATTAGTAATAGTGAGAGAGCGAAATATTTGTAACTAAGACTATACAATTAAAAACGCGTTTCTTCATTGTAATCGACTGTGATTATCACACGATAAATAACATATCCTAATTACTTAATTTTTTTATACATAGAAACAGTGTTAATAACCATCAGGTTCCATCGTCGATCAAGGAACGCGTTTTTAATCATTTATATTGTCTTACTATTTCGTTCTATCTCTATTTATTACTTTCATATCAACTTTGTCAAGTACAACCCTCATAAATAAAATCAAACGTTTTTTTTTTGCAGTGAGACGTGGTAGCCACCGATATATTCCAGGTGGAAATGCAAAGAACGTTCACTATAATATTTAATGCTGCATGTCCGCAGAGTAACGCCTTCTTCAACCAAATATAGTACCGGGGCAATCGACTATAGCTCGTTTAAAAAAAAACATTTTTAAATTAAAATAATCTTTAACTGTAATTCGGATTCGAACTGGGGTTACACGGATTTTCGAAGCAACCGATTTCCATCTGTGCTATTTTTGTTTTGACAGCGCCGACGAATTTACCTTTATATTCTAGCTATATTTTTTCATTACCTGAAAACTCAGTTAAAAAATGTTATATGAATAAAATATAGCTAGATAGATTTATCGTCCCCGAAACTACTCATATACTAAGTTTCACGGAGATAGATGACGCCGTTTCCGAGATCAATATATACAAATATAAAAATATACAAGAATTGCTCATTTAAAGGTGTAAGATAATATATATAGATAAAAGTAGACTCATATATAAATATATAGTAAGCTATATTGTATCACTGATCTCTGACCGGAATCACTTCCTACGAGTCTGTCACTTATAAAAACCGTGCTGACTGTGAAAACATAGGCGCCTGCGCCGCGCCCCCTCTTTATCGCGTCAGCACCGCACCTGCCAGACCAGTAGTTCGTACTCCCATCTCGGGCGTGCGACACACATGTGTTCACCTACACGTCCTTATTTACTACTAACTGAGCCCACAACATCGTCTACATGAAACCTTATGTGAAACAGCGATTAATAAAGCTATCTGAATGTATTAATTCTATTTAGATATCTACTTTTCTCTCGCACTTCAGTCGCACCGTCCTTAAATGTATAATAACTTTTGATAGACGAAACTTATTTTAATATCACAAATCCTAAATGTTACTCGATTATATGCTTTATGATTTTCTAGCACAGATTTTATCGCGAACGCACTATTTTATCAGTGATATGTATTCATACAAACAGACAGAATTTTCTAAAAAGTTGTTATAAGAGTAAGATGTCCCTCAGACACAAACTCACCTTATATAATACATATATCCGCCCGTGATGATATATAGCAGTCCCGTTTTTCGGCATATGTCGAAAGATGAATTTCATAAGTTGCAGATTCTCCAGAACAGCGATCTACAAAATATTACCAATACCCCACGGTACGTCCGGAATAAGAATCTCCACAGAGACCTGGAGATCCCTTCTATGTGGGCGTACATAAAATCACAAACTAGTAGTTACTTTCAAAAGCCGCGAACCATCCCAATTCGTTAGTGGTATCCGCCGCAAAATACGAAACCGTACCCAACGCTGCGTGCGCGCTATAACAAAAGACGTCCGTGATATATTTTTACCGATCCTTCGAATGACATAACCCCAGAGAACTATCAGTAGCAGCCTGTCTCTCCAAACAGATCGTGCTCACGCCCACGCCCGCGTAACCACAGATTACGCCGTCGTGGTTTGGGGGTAAATTTCGCTCATGCACACAAGATTAGGCCCCCCTCAGCAGGGGCTCAAGCCTAGGTCCGTTCCCTAGGCGTAGAGTCCTTGAGTGCGCTGCTAGCGCGATACAGTGACACAAAATCTAACATCACGGCGACAACACTTCACACATCACCCCCACACACGTGCACGCATACACGCTTACACATGAAAGTGGAAGGGTTTAAGTTTTTTCCCTTATCAAACTGAAATAGTTTAGAAAAGTATCCACTACTATATAGGAGTATATAGGAGTTGATGAGATATGTGTGGTTGGTACACAATGTTGCAACAACTCATATATGTATGAATAGTTAGCTTAGCTTAGCTCATATAGGTCACGAATCGCATGTATCAGGCAATAGCCCAAGCCGAGGTATGCCGTGCACCCTTGAGCTGGTTGTCAAATAAAATCGGCCGAGTGCTTTAATCGCTCGCCTTAGTAGTCCGGTGAAGCTGTTAAGTTCGTAGTAAGTTCGGAAAAAAAATTCTAAATTTAATTGAAATATAATTTATTACTTATTCTAAGACATCCTACAACATTTTTTTTTACAAAAACCTAAAAAGTACAAACACATTAGACTTACATTCTTGTTATATGCATAGATATAGATATACACCCTTTAATAACTTCACTACCTCATCACTTACCCACTCTCTCGGTTCTTAATAACCTACTAAACTCCTTCATGATAACTACCATATAATTATAGTATACGATACCATGCCATCTTCAATGTGCTGAAACTATTACCAACTTTCAAATCCAATTAAACGGTTACCTGCATAGCACGCAAGATATAGAGTGTGTGTGAACACTCCTTACAAATACACATATTCTATGTAACTTTTTATTATATACGTTTGTGTATATTTTAGGGTGTCTGTTATATACCAAATTGTTTTTTTTTTCATGTAACACCCCTAAACTTATAGTTTAAAAAAACGTCAGACGTAGAAGTCCTTAATATTCATAATATACCTTTCCGTTAAGACGATACATTTCCTATTTAAATTATACGGGGTTTTATTATTTCTTATAATTAATTTTCTTTTTCTACAACAAATGCCTTCCAGCAATTATTCGTTCACAACAATCGAACGAACTAGAGATATGAGAACAGTATTAATTTTCAAGTATCTTATACTATTCTTCGGCGAATATTGATTTTACAATAATTTATTACTGAAATATTTGAATTATTCAAAATAATTGAAACAGTTCAAGTCATTCCAATACATGAATCGGCTGTCGAATCTAATTATGCAAATTATTTATACGCCAATTCGATTATTCGCGACAACCCTAATTAATACCCTAAGTAAGTTGTTTGTTAAAATTATATAGAGTAGTTGTAAGGTTGTATGAGTAGATATGTAACTAATAGTTGCCTGTGCATACTGACCGCGTCTTAACAAGTTCAGACTTAGATGTCATCACACATGACGGTATATGAGCGCTTTAGTCGAACTTAGATTAATCTTTGCAATATAGTTATCGGGAATAGAGGCAGGAATTTGTTTTCATACGTTCTCTACGTAACACTGTTTACCAAATATATCTTAATTTTTCATACGTTTGAATAAAAATTTAGAAGTTACTATTAATTTTATAACAATACTAGAAGTTATCAGCGACTCCACCCGCTTCATATATATATTATCTATATCAGTGGTCGATAAATTCGTAATTCAGAAGAGCTAAAAATAAACAATACAAAAGTGAAATCTATTCAAAGAGTATTTTTATTAATTAAAAAAAACGAATAGTAGATTTTTTTATGGAAATTAATTGGGATTAAAAGTAGTCTCGAGCTTGTCTTTATTCAATGTATTTACTACAATTGTTTTCTAAAACTATGCCTCTTTTATTTTGGTTTACTTTATTGTGTATTTGTGTATTACAAGGCAAGTTATTAGATGAAATTCCGTGCCTGTACTCTGGAATATATACACTCTATGGAATAGCTGCATGCGGACCGCGTCCTGCGGTTTGTTGACCAATGCTCAGGTCATATACACACATTCTGTATATTTGTGGACAGCTTGCCGAATTTGTTCATGTTTATGACTGCCCTTTTGTTACCTACCATGTCCTTCTCTCTCGCTCTATTCTGTCAACTGTCAGCTCAGTATTCGCACCTTTTATACTCATACTTTGGTTTTAGTGTCAATAGGATATTATAGAGTGGATCATGTGAACGATAGTGATGTCTGGAATTGACTTCTCTCTGTGCATCCATTAAAAGCTATTGTATGATGTATTGGAAATATATGTTAAAAAACTGTACCCGATCGAGTTTCTTGTCAGTTCTTCTTGATGACTGGGTTGTTGTCCGAACCGGTGGTAGTTTTTGACGTTCATAAGTGCCTTATTAGGGTCTAAACTGAATAAAGTATTTTTGATTTGACTGATATAACTCTTAACCTTCATACTTAAAACTTTTCTGGTTATTTGACGTTCATCTTTTGCCATAACGTCCCATACCGTGCTAACCATATTACTCCTCAACTTCTGTTATTCATGTTATTTGCAAAGTTCTCGTTACCACATACCACGCCAGCAACATTCGCATCTCTACCAGATTTTTTTCATGTCATAGGCTTCAAACGAACAGGCGGGTCACCGATGTTAAGTGATCACCACCATCCATAGACACTTGCAACACCAAAGGAGTCACAAGTGCGTTGTCAGCCTGTGTTTGGGGAATGGGCTAGAGGAAGGGGTGAGGGGAGGTTTTCTTCCATCTGTGTCTTTAGTAGACCGACTCTTAGATTCATAAAACACAATAAGTCTTATAATAATTTAGTACGCCTTTGCCGTAAGTTTAAACGGATTTCGTGAGCTTTCTTACAGCCGACTCCAAAGACCTTTTGTCATTTTATCCACCCTGGGTTTACTCTATTTATTCTGAGTATCCTCGTCGTCGTTTTGAGCCAATGACCCGAGGCCCCGAGAATAGGAGCAAGATGGTAAGGATATACCTTTTAAGACTATAAACGTATGGCTGGATGAACTATCGAAGTAACGAAACTAATGACCAATTTTAGTCCTACTAATCTTCAGCCCTTAAAGTTCCTTTCCACCTTAAAGGTACACAGCTTACTCCACCGTGGCTTCCACTATATTACTGATGTTAAAATAGATCATCCACAACAAAGGAATAAATTAGGGCTGAAAGCTGATCCCCAGTGCAAGTCTACAATTACGTTGAAATTGGAGGTAGCTCCAATCTAGAACTTAACGTTTGCACTGGGTTAATTGTACATGGATCGTATATATACACTTCGTCCGTCTGGATCATTAATGATTGCTGTACACTAGATGTACCCCTCTCTATATTGGCAAATGTTTAACATCGTATACAGCGTAGTTAATATCTCGTGCTACAAATGTAAACGTATTTATCGAATTTATATCAGAGAAAGTTCATTAAACTACCCTAATGATTTCATAATAAATAAATACCCGGACAACCGAGCCTAGCTCGGTTCTTTAAAAAACATTTTTAAATTAATATCCCTTTTGCTGTCACTCGGATTCGAAATGTTACATGTTATAGTTTTCTATTTCAGTTATTTTTGTTTTGAAGGGGTGGCGAAATTTACCTTTACACTCTAGCTATATTTTTTCATTGCCTGAAAACTAGCTAGATCGAATTATCGTCCCCGAAACCATCTACATACTAAGTTTCATGGAAATCGTTAGCGCCATTTCCGAGATCTTGAATATATAACAATATAAAAATATATAAGAATGCTCGTTTAAAGGTTTTAGAGATTAGAGATAGATACGTATACGATTATGACGAAATTATTAATTATTACAAGGAAGTAAAAGAAATGTACATCACATCACATGTTTGATTAGTTGATACAAATATGTATAATTATTGCTCCGATTGCTAATAGATGCAAAAAGTAGACAAACGTTAATAATTTCAATACTAAAATTATGAAAATATACAGATTATAATTAATTTAAAAATTCAAAAGTGAACAAAAATATTTCATTGTTTTTATTTTTCTCTTTGGTGGATAGTCGTTGTGACTCCCTCGACTTTTTTACTTGTTTGTTACGCTCAAGCCTTAGCTGTAGCTTAGTTTTCAGACTGTAGTCTACGAGGCGTAAGCTGAGCTATGCACTACGTGAGTGCATATAGATACAAGGCACAACTCCCCCGCGCATTTTCACACCATACTTCTGCTCTTGTAGTTGTAGAGTCGTGACCTGTTTAACCTTAATATCTATCACTACACGATCACCCCCACACACGTGCACGCCTACACGCTACACATTAAAGTGGAAGGGTTTACCTTTTTTCCCTTATCGAAATGAAAAAATTCAATCATATTTTCGATAATTAATATATGGAGTTGTTGAGGCGTATATGCTTGGTACACATATACGTTTCAACAACTCATACATATATGAATAGTTAGCTAAGATAAGTCGCGATTTTGTATGCAACAGGCAACAGCCAAGCCGAGGTGTGCCGTGCACCTTTGAGCTGGTTGCCAATATAAAATGGGCTGAGTGCCTTAAGCGCTCGCCTTAGTAGTCTAGTGAAACTGTTAAGACCTTGCTAGGTCAATAGCGTTGTCAGTTCGAGAAAAAAAACCTTAATATCATGTTCTTGTATTTGATTTATTAGTGAAATTATTGCCAAAACAAATAAAAATACGAAATACGACAACCTTTAAATAGCCTTAAAAAAATTATTTTGTGTAATTTAAATAACTACATTAAAGATATGAACGAAAACCAATGGTATATTATAAGTAAGCATTTTGACAAATCAAATAGGTCGATAGCGTACATATACGTAAATGAATATTATAACGCCACACTCTCTTAGATAAAATGTGGAAGTAAGGTGACGTACTCTTTATATCGATGGTGTAAAAGAGATACTTATATCATGCTTAGAACTGCCCGTTAAAAATAGAGAATAATCAAAACTCACAAGACATTTTGTTTTGTTTCTTTGGCATCTATAATTTTTTTGCGTGATATTTGAAAAATATTAATTAATTCGTGTTAACAGTAATATGAATGATATGTGAATAAACAAACTATGAGAATTTTTCTTGCATAGACTGTGCAATATCTTATAACACAGTATGGCATTTGCCATAGTTTTGAGACATTTTAAGAAACGAGCAGTACACGGCATGCTTCAATTAATACATTTATTAACATTAACAATTAAGCAGACACGATACTGAGATTACGTTTGTTAGCTAGCCGAGTTTTAACAAGGTGCTTGCTGTAAAAGCGGTTATGACGTATCTACAGCTTTTGTAAATATAATATTGATAAAGATATCAATTGGCATATCATATCAAAGTTACTTTATGTTAATATTTTTTTAACTAGAATACCTCTCCCACTTATGTTATGTACCAATCTAAAAGATAATATAATTTATTTTTAAAACGTTTTTTGTCTGACTCTACTTTTGGTAATCACTCAGACAGATGCAAAGCTCAGCTTACGCCTCGCGGACTGTATTCAAACGATTATCATAAAATTGTGCAGATATGTTGTCCCTTTGCTCCCGAGGCATACGTTACATTTATTCAGAACACGAGCAAAGCCACGGACAAAAACTAGTAGGATATATTTTATTGTTACTGTTATGTAGCAATTAACCAAGCTTATATAAATAATATCTTTATATTGTATAGTCTATGAGCTACTATTATACACTTTTTTTCGAAATAACTACGCTTTTGACCCAGCAAGGTCTTAACAGCTTCACCGGACTACATATTATATAAATTTAAATATATACATATATATATTATTGTATACTAGCTGTGCTCGTGACTTCGCATGTATGAAACAGTGACTAATAGAGTCATCTAAGTGTATAAAGTCTAATTACTTATGTACTTTTCTCTCGTACTTAGTCGCGTCGTCATTACAATTACAATAACTCTTATTACACCAATTCCATTTTAATAAAACACGGACTAACTGTTACTCGATAATATGCTTGAAAGGAGTTCAAACCTAAATACTTTAGCAGTGATGTGTGTTCAAACCTAAAGGCAGTCAGACATATGTAAAAATGATTGAAAAATTTTATAACAAAATTCTAAAAAGTAGATATTAGATTTACATTGTTATTTATATATAGATAAGTTACATTATTGGGTAGTTTTATTAATACCCGTTGAATAGTTCTTCCGTGAATTAGTAATTAATACAAACTTTCTCGCTTATAATACTTGTAAAATTAATAGGAATAACTATTTGATTGAGCGGAGTAGCTGCAGTGGGCTCGATTACACCGCCACCTAGCAAATCTTAGGATAACTATAAACTATCGACTCAACAGAATAGATATATTACACAAATAGTTCTAGTTGTCTAGAACCAACACAGTTAGTAATAGATGCGTTCACCATTAACTATTAACCCATATCTTCTAGAATTTTATTAAAACAATTTTCTTTTAAGCTATCATTATTGTACTACAAAGCTTACAAAAATAATCCTTTATTTGCGAAGTTATCATATATATTAATATGTGAAGCAAAAACTTTGTATCCCTTTTTAAATGAATTGCGTAAATGAATGAACTTCAAATTTGGGATAGTTAAAATTTATATGGCGGAGAAGTGCAGAAAGCTATTTATTTTATTTAAAATACATTATATGTACAATAAACAAATAGAAATATGCATTACCCACACTGCGGATTAAATTTTATATAACATATACACGCATTTAAATAAAAACGACATTTTCAATAACGGACACATTCAATAACGGACTTCAAAAAAGGTTGCGAAGGAGGTTGCTATGCTCAACTGTATGTATTTTATTACTCTTAATGATATTATAACATATAACTATTATTATAATATTTATAATACTACTTGAACTATGGTCGAATGTCGACCATTGGGCGCCCACTAGTAATTCATTAATATAGTATTAATCCTCACACAATCAACTGTGTTTAAGGTAAGCGAATCTAGTAAATGCTGTTATGAAAAATTTAAAATAACGCGCGATAAATCCAAGATTTACGAATAATATTCGAATTTGATAGACAGTCATCGCCGAAGCGCTAAAAAACTGAATGTAGTAGTTTCTACCCACGCGTACTGTTTGGATAATTATAACTGAAAATACCGTTTCACAGTACTTACAAATATAAATTAAAAACTATAAAGCAATTATAATTAAATTTCAGTTCATTCGATTACTAATTTCCATCAAAATACGTCCGTTGATTGTTGAAAATATGAAGATAATTAACCCCTACTTTAACCAAGCGCTTTTGATAAAATAATGTTTGCGATATTGTTTATTTACGTTACTTGTAAATCCGTTGTATGTTTTTTCAATATGGTTTTTCGGTTCATAATGCCTCGTTCATCTATACTAATATTATAAAGAGATAAAGTTTGTGAATTTGTGAGTTTGTGACGTTGTGATGTTGTCACGTTGTAGGGGGTAATCTCAGGAACTACTAGTCCGATTAGAATAATTCTTTCAGTGTTATATAGCTCATTTATCGAGAATGGTTATAGGCTATATATCATCACGCTAAGACTAATAGGAGCAGAGATAAAAAATGTTTCAAAATCGGGATGTTTTTTCCTTTTGAGAACGCGAACGAAGTCGCAGGCAGAGGCTAGTAATTAATAATAAGTATTCCACGATATTAATTTATTTCTAATATTATTATAAAGTCACAAATAAGTTGAATAAATGAATAATAATTAAAGTAACACATAAGATAATACCAAAATTCTTCTTTTCTTTTTATACTACTGGCTCTCAAGTACAGCTGTCGGAGTACGCCGACAAATGCTTGGCAAGAGATTAACTACTTTAGGATGGTAGCTAGCCAGGCGGACTTAGAATAAATTTCAAACTTCAAAATTCAATACATATTATAATATTTGTGCCCCCAGCTCTGTACGATTCGTTTTTTGTTGCTGCGAATAGTTTTCAATATTTGTATGTAAACTATATAGTTTTACCAGAGTTTAATTATCAATATAGCAATTGGACCCAAAAATAGTTTCTTATTTCTGCGCGGTCCGGTAAAATGAGTTGCTTAGTATAAAATCCCCGTCAATCTTCTTAGCTTTTTTTTTTCGAAATGATTACGCTATTGACCCAGCAAGGTCTTAACAGCTTCACCGGACTACTAAGGCGAGCGCTTAAGGCATTCATCCGTTTTTATTTTGGCAACCAGCTCAAGGATGCACGGCACACCTCGGCTTGGCTGTTGCCTGTTGCATGCAAAATCGCGACCTATCTTAGCTAACCTAGCTAACTATTCATATATGTATGAGTTGTTGAACCGTATATGTGCACCAAGCATACACGCCTCAACAACTCCTCCATATATTTATTATCGGAAAATTGAGAGTTTTTCGATAAGGGAAAAAAAAGTAAACCCTTCCACTTTCATGTGTAAGCGTGTAGGCGTGCACGTGTGTGGGGGTGATCGTGTGTCTTCTTAGCCACTCTGAATAAGTATGTATACTATAGGAATCTATATTTGTTATTTATTCATCCGTAAACTGTGTCGATGTTATACGTATAATGTATATATATGTATATATACACACTTTGTTTTGACTATAATATATGTATAATAATACCATCTAATCCAATTCACAGCGTACAAAAGACTGGAGAGTACCTTACATAAAGTTTAAGACTCGCAATCGCGGCACGGTTATGCCTATGTCGTTACAAAATTTCCAGTGAATATGTAGTATTCAAGCGGTTTGGTATCTGGATTAGTTTGCTACCACTGAAAATATTCAAGTTACGTTCATGTTAGTAAGAGTAATATACATATAACACACAAGTGTGCGTGCCGCCACCATAGTGCCCCTTGCCGATAGATTGAAAAACAGTGAGCGTTTCTGGACTCCACAATCCTCATTATCACAATAAATGAGATCGGACTCCTATGTAATTTAATTATTAATATTTTAATGTAGACAACAATTATAACACGTACCATAATAAATACAATAAAATTGGTTCAATTGAATCTCATGCTAATGATATCTCATAGGCAATTTCATCTTTACAAATGTTATATGAACAATTACAAGTAAAGCATGAACGCTGTTGAATTTCACAGTAATTTATGAATTTACACGTAACTTCTGAATATTAAAGAATACAATTTTACCCATATATCTAATAATTTACAAATAATAACTATCCCGTCAAATTCCAACTTATAACGTCTAGCACGGGAACCTAAACGGTATGTATTGCATTTTTACCACATGTATAAGTGAGTTGTTAAAAAAAATTCGTGTGGCACTCGGGGACTGCCGCGGTAAAGCTATTGCATATCATTGTTTATTAACTTATGCAATTATAACTATTTATTTATTTTATTTATGCAGTATTTTTTTTCCTTTGTTTTTTTTTTCTTTGATATTAATTCAAGTTACACTTTTTGAGCGTGATGACCGATAAGAAAACATTTTTTTTTTCTTTTTTGGTCAAATATTTTTATTACCTTACAATACATGTAGGTTATTCAGGAATATTAATCATTGAAACTATAGGTTTATGGTAATTGAAATAAGAAACAAAAGTTTGAGACTTGATTGGTGTTAGGTTTTTTCGTTACGGAATTTTTGGATTCAGTCTCCACGCTCAAGGCCCGCGATAGAAACTATGCAATAGCTTAAAAATCGTTTCACGATACTACGAGCAAAACCGTCGGTGCTATAGTGAAAGATTTTAAGTTTAATCACCCCTATCTAATACGGCGTAATGATATAAAAGCCATGCTGGACGTGGGACGGATGGTTCCCGTGAAAATCCTATTAGTATCCTTTAACAGACACGCGCTGTATTTTGTACACAGAAGACGGACTTTCCTTTCTCTGCTGTTTACATTGTTCACTTTACTTTTGAAATATATTTCTTGGAAAATCTTGCTATTTCAAATTGTATAATAAATATTTTACTAAGAAATAATATAGCAAAAGCTATTTATTTTATAAGAATACTAGCTGATTCCCTTGACTCTGTCGTTTTTAACTGATTCACGTCGTTTAGGCAACTAATTAGGCAAAGAATTAGGCAGCTTTTTTAACGAATGCCTTCGGCTGACACTTCCAATAATTATCGTTATATTTTGATCAATTTACAAAAAATCTAAACAAATTATATATTTTTAAGATGTCCGTGTGAATCATCCTCTCTATGAATGAAAGTCTACTCAGTACTTTATAGGTTTATCGCGAACAGACGGTATGTAGTCCGGTGAAGCTGAGTAAGACTTTGCTAGCGTAGTTAGTTTGAGAAAAAAAAAACGCGAACAGATGGATAAACAGACGCGGCGAAGGACTTTGTTTTGACTAGAATGTTTAGAATCAATGATCTTATCTGTGTGAGTTTCTAGATGTACATACAGTTTATTATTGTTATACTAACTAGTGCACTGTACTATGTTATTCTAAAAATAATTCTGCTGCTAATTGGATATTGCGTATACTACCTGACTTACCTTTATGATATCCTTTGTCTCTATGTTCAACATAATGATTTTATCGAATTACTGCTTTTTAACTATATACCAATCTTCACAACAGACTCCTACTATGATTTACTTTAAAAGATTCAAAATTGATATGTTACAAATACATTTTGTGGCGATTTATAGATATAAAGTATATATAGTTATAAAGGGATAACTTTAAAATATTGTCTGTGACAAAGTAGTCATGTGCCCTATGTTATGCAATGGTGTCGGATTTGATGAATCCCATATGCATATCAACGTTTGTTTTTGTATATGTATTAACTATACCCGATATGAACTATCTCTTTGGGGTGACATATATTCGTCCCGTGAAACGGATTATAATTTAAAAAAAAAACTAACATTATAACAGTATAATGCTAATTAAAAAACGTAGCCAAAAATCAGAAATCCAGGCTCCCTGTAACGTAGGGTACTATAATTTTGTTTTTTTTTTTTTTAATATTTTCTTTTCTTGAAATCTTTTTTCATCGTAATACGAACAAAGTATACAGTTCTGTATGTACATATAAATTAAAATTAAGTGTCTGTTGTGCTCCGTGATAATATTCGAATCGGATGAACTGATTTCGACAAAAATATTAGTCACTGACACAAGACTTCTCAGAGTGTCATCTAGATTGCATATCATCAAGATTATTTATAGGGGTTAGGTAATAATGATTACATTAGTATAAAAATGAAACGGCTTAATGAGAACGACAAAATTATCTTAAAGAGAGATAAAACAAAACCTGTAATTATAATAAAAAAGTTATTCCGTGAAACAAACAATCAATTTGAAAGAGTTACCTGCTTTTTTATCCTAATTTTAAAAGCTATCAACGAAATCGAATATGTATTGACAAAATACATAATACACGGTTTTTTAAACATATAAACTTATATAAATAAGCGTAAATCTTTCATTTTTCTAATTATATCCTTCGAGCTTTAGATCTTCTAGAAGGATCACATATTCATAAATTCATTATTAAATATAGATGCATGTATATAGAATACATGTATATAGAATACATATAAAATCGATGTTAAAAGTAAGTATTTCATATCCACTCATACAAACTATATATAGACAAGATTTCTAACATTAAAAACAAAATAAATTGAACGGTAACGCCATACGTTGGGTAGATTTAAGATTATCATTCTACCTTGCTAACGCAATGAATCAGGATAAAATAATAATATTAAAAAATGTTTTCAAACGTTTAAAATTCACTATTTCAAATAATATTCATGTCATTTAGTTACTTATACATATAGGTACTTGCATATCTTGATATAATTTTTTTTCTGTACGTGTCACTGAACTTCTAAACGGCTGTACGGATTTTCATGAAATTATCTGTCCGTGTTCTGGTGGATCCGAGAATAGTTTAGATTCATTGAACCCAGTAGGTGACGCTGCGGTTGAATTTTTTTTTTTATTATCAAGGCAGGGCAACGTCCGCCGAGCCTGCTAGTATAAGTATCATTTGTGAAAAATACTTTAAAATCGCGTAGTCCGGTGAAGCTGTTAAGTTACCAGATTTTGCTAGGTCAAAAGCGTAGTTAGAACGAAAAAAAAAAATTAAAATCGTTATGTTTATTCTAACAATAATAAAAGTATAGTTTCGAGGGATAAATGATAACCATATTAATGAGGAGAACATGAAAAAGTATATACGTATATATATCTTATGGATGATGCAATTCCAAAAAAGTCAAACTTGTTACATACCCGAAAACTCCATTGAAATTGTGTTTGCCGCAACGTTACGAAAACCCTTTTTCCAATTTCTCGTCAACAAACAAAAAAACCAATAATGGCGTTCGATCTAGAATGTTCACACTGAAACTATTATATAACCATTTACAGAGATTTCAAAACTACAAACAAATCAACTGCATACAGAGTATACGCTAGTACGCGGTAATGTCCGAGCTGTTGCTCACGCGGCGTCGTTTTCACGAATGAGGCACAGTACCGTTACATTAAATCATTTCTATGGAATAAAAATAACTGCGTAAATAGTTTCATGTCTTATGCTTAAGGGTCCGAATGGCAGATGCAGGGACGCGTGGGAACAGGGGTTGCCAATCTCGCGGCTCATTACTCAAGAGTTTAACAAACACCTACGAACTTTACACGTCTTCAATAATAACTACTTCTAGTATACTTCAAATATTCTATACTAAAGTATTACATACAATAAAGTTTTAATTCCTAACAACTTTTAATACTTTACTTAGAAGATAAGAGATTAAAACTTGACCATTGTTTTTTTTTTTAATTTCTTATTCGATTATGCTTTTTAGGTTAATTTAGTATAATTTTAGAATTTATATAATTGATTTATACTGAATATATATATGTTTATATTGTTTTAAATTATTAATATTTATAATAATTAATCGTTTTTTTTTATATAATGATATGCTAGAGTTTTCGTTTTAGTATATATTTATTTAATATGGCAATTTGTACTTTAAACCATAATTAATTCATGTTTTTTATAAAAAAGCAACATCCGATTTTGGAAAAATCACAACACCAAAATGTTCTAGACAATTACAGAAAACATTTTTTTTATTTATATCGTGGCAGATATACTGATACAGTGTGTTGATGGATATTTGAACATGATTGGATTGTAACCACCATATACATGATGATAAGCTCGTCATAGGAACTCTGTATATCTATACCAATATTATAAAGAGGTAAAGTTTGTGACGTTGTGATGTTGTAACGTTGTAGGGGGTAAGCTCAGGAACTACAGGTCCGATTTGAATAATTCTTTCAGTGTTATATAGCTCATTCATCGAGAATGGTTATAGGCTATATATTATCACGCTAAGACCAATGGGAGAGGAGCACAGGTGAAAAATGTTTCAAAATCGGGATGCTTTTTCCTATTGAGAACGCGACCGAAGTCGCGGGCAGAGGCTAGTATATAATATACAGGATGTGCCTGCAACTTCATCCACGTGAAACACTATGTAAAAAAAAAACGATTATTAGAATTATCTGAATATATTAAGTCCATTTACTTACATATCTAGTATCTACTTTTCTCTTGCACTTAAGTCGCATCGTCATTAAAAGTACAATAAATTTTGATAGGGTTAATCGATTTTAATGGAACAGAGACTAAATGTTACTCGAAGATGTGCTTTATGATTTTCTTGAAGACATTTTATCACTAATGCAGCATTTTAGCAGAGATGCGTGTTCATATAAACACACAGACATTTGTAAATTGGTAGAAATGTGTTTTTACTTATTCTTAGACGCCTGCAACATTTTTTTTTTTCATTTAAAGTGTACAGACATATTAGATTTGCATTGTTATTAAATGTATGGAAGATATGTCTACTTCAGTGATTGTTGTTGTTTGTAACAAACTTCAAAAAAAGGAGGAGGTTCGCAATTCGTCTGTAGTTTTTTTTTTGTTTGTTATCTCATAACTTTGGACTGGGTGAACCGATCCAGTTCGGACAACGGCATCCAGTGCAAAACCGTATAAGTGTTAACCGTAGTCCGGTGAAGCTGTAAAGACCTGGCCAGGTCAATAGCGTAGTCAGTTCGAGAAAAAAAAAAAAGTTAAATTTGCATTAAGTATGTACACGACAAATAGACGAATAATTCAATATCATGCCAACCGATTTCGATGATTCATTTTTTATTATAAAGGATGTAGTACTTCAAGGGTAGTTTGATGAGAGTTTGGTTAGGTTCTGATTATGGGATCCGTGACAAAGTAACACAACTTTCAAGAAACAAGCCTACTCTTTTCTTACGGGTCGGCAACACGTCTGCGATTCCTCTTGTGTCGCAAGTGTCCATGGGTGGCGGTGATCACTTACCATCAGGTGACCCGCATGTTTTAGTAAAATATATTTATGTACACTAAAAGTTGAAAAATGAAATAAATTTTCAAAAAAAAAGAATTAACCGACTTCAATATTAATCCTTATTATGCCTTCAATATTAAGGCCTTTGTACCTATATGGATGATATGATTTTCGGTTGGTACCGACTTCCAATACATCTCTATGTAACACACATATTCATATGTTTTATTTAATTTGGTTATTTTAATAAACCATTTATTTTCCGATCTTTAGTGCCTTATTTTTATGCCTTTGATTAATATTGAAGACTGTTAATTCTCTTTCTTGAAAATTTACTTTTTAGATTGTACCATGCTATTAGGTGAAATGTAAGTCATTTTGTCGAGGCTCATTAGTGACTCTAATAGACAGACAATACAATACTTCATCTATATATATAATTAAAATGAAGTATCTGTATGTAATATCAAAATAAAAAAAAAACACTGATTGGGTATGAAAGTATACATGCTTCTGATAACAAAAATGCAATTTTAGAAATTTTCGTCGGTCTGTCTGTCTGTTTGTTCCGGGTAATCTCCGAAACGGCTGGACCGATTTTAATGGGAGTTTTATAGGTACTGAATCTATTATTGGTTTTAATATGAATGGGTCGGCTCGTCCGGGGTAGCACCACCCTCTCACAGAAAACCGACGTGAAGTAACAGTACTTGCATTGTTGCGTTTCGTTCGGTCAGAGAGAGCGCCGGAGACCCATCTCCTCACCCCTCTCTTATCCCTTCCCCTCTCCCTTTTAATCCATTCCCCCAAACAATGGGGTTGCTAGTGCCTATGTACGGCAGTGATCGCTTAACAACAGTTGACCCGTATTTTCGTTTGCATCCTAAATGATATAAAAAAAGAAGGTAGATAGCTAAAATTAGAGCGGGTTACGTCCGTAATGCTATCTCCGAAACGGTTGGACCGATTTTCACGGAACTTTCACCAACAGATAGGGGACATCATAACAAGTAATTTAGTTTATTTTAATTTTGACTAGCTCTTAACCGTTTACCCGCAATGTTATCTCCAAAACGGTTCGACCGATTTTTATAACACTTAGACTGTAGGATAGCTGACCTTATAAAAATTAATTTTATTTTATACTAGCTGTTAACCGTGGCTTTACCCGTAGTGCTATCTCCAAAACGGTTCCGATTTTTATGAGATTTACACTGGAGGATATCTGATCTTATGAAAGTAATTTAAGTAATATTAATTTATACTAGCTGTTAGCCATGGCTATGCCCATAGTGTTATCTCCAAAACGGTTTGACCGATTTTCATGAGACTTACACTAGCGGATAGCTGACTTTAAAAAAAAGTAAATTAGGCAATTTTAATTTATATTAGTGTTAACCGTGGCTATGCCCGCAGAACTATCTCCAAAACTGTTAAATTGGCAGAAGGCTGACCTTTTAAAAAGCAGTTTAGGCAATTTTAGTTTGTATTAACCGTAGCTTCACCCACAGTGCTTTCTCCAAAATGGTTAGACTGATCTTCATGGGACTTTCACTAGTTGATAGCGAACCTTATAAAAAATGATTGAGGTTATTCTATTTTAGATTAGCTGTTACCTGTAACTTTGTCTGCATGAAATTAACAAGACTTCAGGATTGCAAATCATTCTTTATTTTTAATTAGAGAAATAATTATCAACTTATTTTTTACAATTCAAAATTATAATTATTAGTACCTTGGAAGATAGAAGAGGTTTTCTTAATAAGATCTTAGACCATAAACGTATTACGTACAAAGTTCCATAATTCAATTTCTTGTGGGACAGGTAAGCGTCTATAGTCTCAAAATCATAATTATAATGGCAATGTATATTAAATGAAATGTAAATCTTTGTAATAATATTTTAAGTTATTGTTTCATTAGTTCTTATATAGTGTAAGTAAGCATTAAGGCAGTGGTCTATATGGTGAGTTACAATTCAAAATATGTTGCTGATGGTAAAGCCTCATTAGGCACGCTTTTAGTATTTATATATCTAATGTATACACATTACATTTTATTGTATGTAAATGTGTATTGTATGCGTGCACGTCGTACTTAGATTTTTTTTAAAGAGCGTTTCTATAATTGTCCATAGTCTCACAATGTCATAATTCTTTAATACAATTTAAAAAAAAAACACGTGCGGAGCTGCGGGTACAGCTAGTACACAATAAAAATAAGCTATTTCGTAAGGTAATCTCTTGCAATATGGTTAAAATTACACTTAGGAAAGTTTCCTGAACAAAATAGAAGTATTTCCATTGACTCAGAAAACCTGTGCATGTGCATCGAACTGTATATAGTGTTCGCAAGCGTTTGTGTTTCAATAATTTATAGACACGTTTGTTTAATCGAATTGGAAATATATTGTGCATCATTCGGGAATTTCAACCCTTTGTTAGGATATAAATGCAATCCGGTTAAAAGAAATTAATTTGTAAATGTGAGTTACATGATCGAAAGATCCTTTATACTGTTAAATAGAAATTAGATTAGATTCTTTGTTATTCTTTATTATATTATCTTATAATTATATTCTTGTCTTTGTCTTCCTAATACATTCATGATATTTCGACATTTGTCCGTAAAAACTTTGAAAAGCTGTTTTTCATTAAAGGCCGATTCGTTCTCAATAACTGAAAAACTGGTCAGCCCATGCTTTAGACTCAGTAAAGCCTGTAAAATTTTTTAGGTAATTGTATTAGGCTTTGCAACAAAGTTCTAAAGCACATTACCGACTTGCCAGACTGCAAGTTTCAGCGCGATGTCAAGCGGGTTCTGGTGTGAAAAGGCCGTTATAGAGTGGATGGATATATGAACGATGGTAATGTCTGAAATTGACTCTTCTCTGTGCATGTACTAAAAACAATTGTAGTTTGTTTTAAATATATATAACTTTATATGTTAAAAAGATAAACCTTATCGTGTCTCTTTCTTGTTCTTCTCGATGAGTGGGCTTTTTGTTCGAACCGATGGTGGTTTTGACGTTCATAAGGGTTTCCTCAGGTATTTTTATTTTGATTAGATTTTGTTATTTATTATTATATTATTATAGTTTAAAATACTTTTTGACAGCATTATTATTGCAACGAAGCGATGGTATATTGAAGGGAGTTTGTGGGCTTACTTTGATAAACAATTAACCGATTGCATGCTGAAATTATTTACTGAAACTACCGTGATATTCTAGTGCTTCTAGTATGTAAATCTACGTATAAATAAGCCGTCGTCGTGTCGTAATCTATACTAATATTATAAAGAGGTAAAGATTGTGAGTTTTTAAAGTTGTGACATTGTGACGTTGTAGGGGGTAATCTAAGGAACTACTGGTCCGATTTGAAAAATTATTTCAATGTTGTATAGATCATTTATCAAGAATGGTTATAGGCTATATATATATCATCACGCTAAGATTAATAGGATCGAAGCACAAATTAAGAATGTTTAGAAATCGGGGTTTTTTCCGTCTTGAGAGCTTCCGCTGCGTGTTAGAAATAAATAATATCTTTAATCCATGCTAACGAAGTCACGGGCAGAGGCTAGTCCCTAATATTATAAATCCGAATGTGAGTTTGTTTGTTATGTTTTCACACCTCGATTCTTTAAACGATCATTATGAAATATAGCATATAGGTCATAAGAGGTGTAGGAAAGGGTATAGGGTATATTTTATCCAGAACAAGTATTGTTGTCTACAGATGGGTCAAAGATAGATTAACGCGAGCGAAGTCGAGCGTAAAAGCTAGTGTAATATAAATCACAATCTCACGTAATGTTAAATAATTAAGTGACCCGAGATGATAACATGTTAAACAGGGGGAAAAAGTTGCTCTTAATTGCAGTTGTAGAAATATAACTGTGATTGACCATATAGTGGTCCGATAAAGCTGTTAAGACCTTGCTAGGTTAACAGTGTACCCGATTAGGCCTCCCACGGCAGCGGCTCAAGCCTAGGTTCGATCCCTCGGTAGGGAGCCTTTGAGTGCGTTGCTTGCGCGATACGGTGACATACAAATATACATCACTGCTACAACACTGCACGATCACCCCCACACACGTGCACGTCTACACGCTTACACATGAAAGTGGAGGGGTTTACTTTTTTTCCCTTATCGAACTGAAAAGCTCTAAATTTTCCGATAATAAATATAAGGAGGAGTTGTTGAGGCGTGTATGCTTGGTACACATATACGTTTCAACAACTCATACATATATGAAGGTAACTAGGTTAGCTAAGTTAGGTCGCGAGTTTGTATGTAGCAGGCAACAGCCAAGCCGAGGTGTGCCGTGCACCCTTGAGCTGGTTGCCAAAATAAAATCGGCTGAGTGCCTTAAGCGCTCGTCTTAGTAGTCCGGTGAAGCTGTTAAGATTTTGGTGGGTCAATAGCGTAGTCATTTCGAAAAAAAAAGTTAATAGTGTAGTCAGTTCGAATAAAAATGGGCCATACATTTTTAGCCCGAACGAGGTAGATAGCCAGTTGCGATTATAAAAAATCCCACCTATATAAAGCTAACTATACCTAGTATATATAAAGTGACCGAAAGCGCTGGTTCATTGTAGGTTTCGAAGCTGTGTTTATTCACGCGTGCTGCCCTTTGTGACATCATTGCTCCATAGATTTTTCGCTCATATGTTTATTTGAACGTTAAAAAAAAAATAACACGTGGTTAGGTATAACATTTTATTAATTACTGAACGTTCGGGTTAATTAACTAGACGAAGTCATACATTGTACAGAGAACTAACTAAAATGTATATCGTTTTATGTACTATTTAGATATATTCTTAATTTCCTGATGGCTGTCATTTCTATGACCTCCATTCGACATTTCTAAACGCTTGCAAATCTTTATAATGTATTTATACATAATATGGTCAGGGTATTATTTAATAGTGTATAATAAGATATATAATTAATGAAATGTTTCTAATTTAATATAACAGAATTAAGTTTAATCTATAAGATATTAATTCACTTAAAATTCGTATTTTCTCTGAAATAACAAAACCGTGTTGTTGCGAATAAAGTTGCTGGAAACAGATATAAAAAATGAACGATTGTTAGTCGTACATAACATCGACTATCGTAGTCCGTCTATTTGTCTCTAACCGGCAATATAATGCCAGTATTCATGTACGCTTCTTCCTACTACTACAAGTAAGTCAATAGAAGTATTACTATACTTAATAGTGAAACAATATTTATATTTATATCATAGTTTTCACTTCTTATCACAATTTTCAGCTTAAAATCGAAAACTTCTGAGCATATGCCTCTCTTTTCGTGTACGAATCAGCCCAGTCCTGAACTAATTTCGTCCAGGCAGGACCCGTGATTCTCTGAATATAATCCATTTAACGAATTACTGGATATTTCGCGGTTCATTCATCTGTTTCACTAACTCTGCTGATTTTTTAGGTCATCTGACAACATTGTACCTGAATAAACGTCCAACCCAGGTACATTTCAGTTTGATAATTTTCCTTCTAACGCCACAAACATTAGTGCGAAACCGAATCTCGATATTCTTCACTCGGTCTTGTAAATTAATGTCAAACATAATGTACTCTATGGCTCTCTATATAATTTATAATAAGTGCACAGCCCCAACATAGCGTCCATAACCCCTTTTGTATCCTATTTTTAACCGACTTTAAAAAAAGGAGGAGGTTCTCAATTCGACTGTATTTTTTTTGTTTTACTTTTTTTTATGTTTGTTACCTGATAACTTTGGACTGGGTGAACCGATTTTGATGATTCTTTTTTTTATTTCAAAGCTAGTACTTCCGTGTGGTCCCATTTCAATTTGGCCCAGTTCTGAAAACTGCATCGAGTGCAAAACCATATAAGTTATATTAAATACTATAAGTTTATATTAAATACTAGCTGTTACCCGCGGCTTCGTACACGTTTTATTAAATATATTTATTACATTTAAAATTGTGATCACACATCTAGTGTAAATTACAATAATACTCTTTCAAAAATATTTGTGAGTATCACACGCACATCATCTACTGTAACAAGTAACGTGTACATTATATATGTGAATACTAATAGTGTATCGAATGGGATGGGATTTATCATCATCCACATAACTGGAACTTTAAACTGTTATAAATCATACACATCTAATAACACACATCATACACATCTAATAACAATTTTAAATCCATTTAATATATTCAAAAAACGCATGCGAAGCCGCGGGTAACAGCTAGTATATAAATAATTCTGTATTCTTACTGGCTGAAGTATGATAATGATAATTCTAGATACTACCGCCAATGAACGTCGGGGTAACCTTGTATATTATATATACTTGGCGTAGTCCACGGCCTACTGTTTTGTTTTTCTTCAATTCCCGCTAAGGATAGACACCTGTTGCGTGACGGAACGTTCCCCACTCTACACACTTAAGAACCCTCCCACTCGGATTATTTCCGGACGATTTCGAGCGTCTACAACTTTAACATGAATTCCCGTTCAAGATACTTAATGTATTATACCGCATATATATTATATCATGTTACTTCATATAAGTTGAATATTTCAAAACTAGAAAACATAGTTTTGAAAGCATACTATAGTGGTATAACTTTTTCTAAAGCCTATCTAACTACCAACCTCAAGATAAAAAAAATATTTCTAAAACGCAGTTGAGAACTAATCCTCTTCTAGATTTTCCACCTTAGGACGCACCTTTATATAATGTCAGACCAGATCATGAATGATATCCAAAACTAGTAAAGAATAAAAAAAAAAACTTAAATTATAATCTAATATCTAAATATCCTAAACTAAGTGAGTTATAGTAGTTTCCCACTTTAATGTCTAGGCTCGTGTTTAATCCTCGAGATGAAGTAAATTTGTTCGTGAGTTTCACACGAAATCAAATTACTAGAAATCGTCTGATCTAATTGTCTAGTGCTTGTAATTCAAATTGATGAAGTGGTATTGTTTATTAAAATTATTACGTTGAAGATTATTCACTGTAAATTATCAACAGTACTGAGGTAACAGTCAAAGAACTGTGAAGTGACAATTTTGGAAAATTAAGCACTGCGGGCTTTCGAAGTGTGGCGTCGATAAGAACGATAAACGATGTCGTCTATAATTTAACATACGATTTGAGTATATTACTTGCAACATCTTAAGATTATTGAAAAGGTACATAATCACCGTTATTTGGCTCGTTTTATCATGTGCGAAGTCACATTTGGAGACACAAAAAAGAGAGGCGTTATTCGTATATAGTAAGGTGATTGTTCTTCTAATTATCTTTTCTAATATGCATATTAATTTCGCCCCTAATATATATTTGTAAAATAAATATTTTAATTAGCAAATATTTAAAATATAATATCATTGTTGTCTTTATCTTTCCATTCAATTTGCCTTCAATCCCACACCTTTTCTTACTCCCACGATCTTTGAAAAACTTTCTTCGCTTCTACCAAAGGATTGTTGGTAATTTTCGCTATACTGTAAATATACTATTTTGTATTTTCTCAATACGTAGATATATTTATAATTAATTTGTTATTATTATTTATTAATCATTAAATTGGACGATGTGTGTACACAATTATTTACAAAAATAAACAAACATGTGAGCTTGGTTTCAATTGTTGTTCACTGATTGTATTGTAATATAGAATTCTAATAATTAAAATTTTCAAATCCTGAGCAGATGTGTGAGATTAATTTGTTAAGGAATACCTCCCTGCCTACACCGTAAGTGCGGGGTGTAACAATGGGTTTACCGTTCCCCTAAGAAGCGGGGGTATTTTCCCACGAGCTACACCTGGTGTGTAGGGGTTCAATATACGCGGCCGCAAAGGTGTCACTGATAAGTGACGTAATCTTCGAAGATGGAGGTCTACGCAATATTTTCCGTAATTTTCTTAATGAACAAAAGCTGAATGTTTTCGACAATGACTTGTTTATTTATTTTGGCCCAACAACAGAAGACGAATCAAATTTGTCTCCCTATAAATGTTTATGTCCGTCTATGAGAAGTAGGTTAAAATATAATAGCGAAATATTTATCGATAAAAACAACTTACTATATGTATAAGGTATGTGAGTTCAGTGACCCACGAATGTAGAGTATGTAAGCAAGAATTTATGCAAAAAAAAAATCGTAGATACCTACAGTAAGCAATATTGAGATTGACGATATATCGACTGGTCACATGAACGATGTTTTATTTGGCGATTCATATAACTATTTTATTTTAAAAAATCGCCCGATATTAACATTGCATGTTTGCCAACCTTTTTTTTTTTTTAACGTGGGGAAATCCCTTATGGATACCCACCCTCCCGGGGGAGAAGGTGGGTTATGTCCGGATCACACGGACTAAAACCCCACGGTGTACCGTCAGACCGTAATATGTTTGCCAACCCTGCGTGTCACAAACGGTGGCGTTTCATCTCGCCACTGAAATGAAAATAAAAAAAAATATATTTTATTTACTGGCGGTAAACTCCGACTACGCACGGCTACAATTTATTTACAATGCGATCTATATTCGAAGGTCTAGTATTAACGGATCATAAGGGTGAAAGATTCTTTATAAACCTTGTTTTCATTGCGCGTAATTTTTAAACTATGATATATCTTCTACGTCATTTATCGAACTGTTATATTGTAATCGACGATTTTAATCTCTATTGAATGATCAATGTCATTGAATTATTTAATTCAATAAGGATTTATACTATATTACTGAACTAAATTCCACCAATATCTTATTACTTTTTAGTAATATGTAAAAGATTAAAATGTGTTTGAGAATTACCCTTAGGATAGACAATATAGACCGTCGTGGTTTGTTTCGTAAGTATTTTGAAGATCTATAAACTTGTAAAATTTATTTCGATTTATCTTACAAAATTTAGCCAGCGTCACCAAAGTAAGCGTACGAAGAATATTTTTGACAATTTAATTACTAAAATTTTACTTTTTTTTCTTTTTTTTTTCGAACTGACTACGCTATTGACCCAGCAAGGTCTTAACAGCTTCACCGGACTTCTAAGGCGAGCGCTTGCGGCACTCAGCCGATTTTATTTGGGCAACTGGCTCAAGGGTGCACACCACACCTCGGCTTGGGCTGTTGCCTGATACATGCAATTCGCGACCTATCTGAGCTGACCTAAGCTAACTATTCATACATATATGAGTTGTTGGAGCATATATGAGTTACTTTATTTTCTACCAATACAGTATTATTACATATTACGCTTGTAAATCGTCGAGAAAAAGTTTTTCAAACATCAGTGAAATTTGTATCGAAATTTATTAAATAGTTAAGAAATACTAAATGCATACAGACATGATGATACATGCTGCCACTGCTGCTCTGCAGCCACGCTGATGCTATAACCGGTTTCAGCATGAATGGGTCGGCTCATCCGGGATAGTAGCACTCTCTTACAGAAAACCGACGTGAAGTAACAGTGCTTGAATTGTTGCGTTTCGTTCGGTCAGTAAGACTACCGGAGATCCACTTTCCTCCTTCTCCCCCTTTCCCCACCCACACAGGCTGGTAATGAACTTGCGACTCCTCTGGTGTTGCCGGTGGGTATGGACGGTGGTGATAACTTAACATCAGGTGACCCACCTGTTCGTTTAGCCCCTATGAAATAAAACAATAAAAAGACATTTTAAACACGCTTGTATTTTCACCTGTATGTAAGAGTACTTGTATTATTAACAGCTAGTTGGAGTGTATAAAACTTGGAATGGTTTTTATTATAAATTGATGAGTAGTTCGGTGAAGCTGTTAAGACCTTGCTAGGTCAATAGCGTAGTCAGTTCGAGAAAAAATAAATTGATGATGATTACTTTTATAGACTGTCACCAATGGATTATCTTTAACAATGAATATCAAGTATCTCACACTTTTTTATGGTTACACTAATTATTCTGTTGATAACTTAATTCTTATTATAAAATTATTAAATTTTTTGATCTGATTTTTTTTTTCGATCTGACTACGCTACTGACCTAGCAAGGTCTTAACAGCTTCACCGGACTACTAAGGCGAGCGCTTAAGGCACTCAGCCGATTTGATTTTTTTTGATCTGAAACATATATAGGCAAAGGATAAACCTGATTGTTGTCGTAGCGACGCAAAGACGAACTTTGCACTATTGACGGAGTATTCAAAAACATTTGCAGCCCTATTTGCAGAAATATAAGATTCAAACTATTTTGTAGGCCACTCGTTATTACTAGTGTTACGCGGCATGCGCCAACGTTGTAGCGCCCTTTGATTAATGCCGCCAAACACTCCGCGCCTGGGCCTAGTTGATTTTTTGTATTTAATAAAAATGAATATTTATCTAATAAAATAAATAAACAGTCATTATTTTATGGAACTAATTTCTAATGCTTTATCCTTTCATTATGCCATAGCTGATTCCTGTCGTAATCTGTTCTTTTTAACCGACTTTAAAAAAAGGAGGAGGTTATCAATTCGTATGTATGTTTTTTTTTTTTTTATGTTTGTTACCTCATAACTTTGGACTGGCTGAACCGATTTTGATGATTCTTTTTTTATTTGTGTTCTCGTGTGGTCCCATTTTTGGTCCAGTTCTGTCAACGGCATCCAGTTCAAAACCGTATAAGTGTTGAATTTGCATTAAGTGTGTATACGACAAATAGACGAATAACCCAATATCATGCCAACCGATTTCGATGATTCATTTTTTATTGTAAAGGATTTTCTTCAAGGGTAGTTTGATGAGAGTTTGGTTAGGTTCTGATTATGGGATCCGTGACAAAGTAACACAACTTTCAAGAAACAAGCCTACTCCTTTCTTAAGGGCCGGCAACGCATCTGTGATTCCTCTCGTGTCGCTTATGTCCATGGGCAACAGTGATCACTTACCATCAGGTGACCCGCATGTTTTAGTAAAATATATTTACATATACTAAAAATGGAAAAATAAAGTAAATTTTCAAAAAAAGTATTAACCGAATTCAATATTAATCAGAGGCATAAAAATAAGGCACTAAAACCGAAAAATAAATAGTTTATCAAATTAACCAAATTAAATAAAACATGAATATGTGTGCTAACTAGAGATGTATTGGAAGTCGGTGCCTTTGTACCTATGTAGATGATATGATTTTCGGTTGGCTTACTAATACTTTTTTTTGAAAATTTACTTTTATGCATATAACTTATACAAAACAAAATCAATGTTTCACATATGCCAAATGTCCCGTAACTCCTCATTTTTTTTCTTTACTATAAACTAGTGAATTTTTATCTCTATGATATGAACATTGAATATCTAAAAATATTTTCTGCCTTTTACTTCGGTTGATTGAAAAATATATAAGACAAAACCGGCACCGTAAGCTGGTTTAATACAAGTGAACAGGGAACAAACTCTATTATGAATAATGTGAAGGAATTTAATGACACTGGTTGTTTAGTAGTTGACTGGACTATAGAATGGAACCCCTACAATCAGAAATTCGTGAGAAATCAACCCCGCAGTTGGTGTTGCTGCGTTCAACATTCATTTTCTATAAATTCTTTATTATTTACATATTTAAGATATTTCCAAGTTAATGATAATATATTTTAATAGTATGTTGTAATGTTTCAAGTCAATGCGTACAGTCGTTAGTATTAAATTATTCATAAATATAAATTTGTATGCAAAATAAAGTCGATACTCACAAATACTGAGCTAAATTGACCAAACTATTTCGTGTATGAAAATTTTCACGGATTTGCAATGACTAATTAAATCTTAATTAATTATACTGTTGTTAAGTACAGCAGTCATTAGTGATCATATACATAATGATAACGATACTAAATAAAATGCAAATTCATGCTTTTTTGTACGTTGTAATGAATTTTGCAATATTTTAATTGTTTGTAATTCATTATTTTCTATCTAACTAGCGAGCCCGGTGGACACTATCCCGCCCTGATGATAAAAAATAAATAATGTATAAAACAAAACTTTCCTCATGAATCACTTTATCTTTTGGTGAAAACTGTATGAAAATCCGTTCAGTAGTTTTTGAGCTTATCGCGAACAGACAGACAGATAGACTGACGTAGCAGAAGGCTTTGTCTTATAATATGTAGTGATATATAAAAATGAATAAATATAATCTTTAACTCTCGAAGCTTTTGAATATTACGACCATTTCGCCTGATTTCAAGTGGCGAGAGGGTGAAAATATTAAACTTAGTTTAACTGTTTCTCAAGTATAGGTAGGTATACACGCATACTTATATGCCTATATATGTATTACGATAGATTATAAATTGACAGTGGTAGCAAACCAGACGGGTTCTACTAGATATTCTACCAACATTCCCGAGTTATGTTTCCTTTTACAGATAGCTTAAACCCAATGTAAGATTAGAACCTACGTCGTGAAGGTGAAATATAATGCAGTCATAGAAGTAATACATAATAAAGAAACTTTTAGTCTGTGAAGTATTTTATGAAATTAGGTAGATATAAATGGATGTTAGTATGTCTGAGATTGATAGATTCCTACGCCAATAGACACTACTCCATGAAAGTTTTCACACCTAAGTGTTTTTTGATAGGTAAAGTTTTTATTATGTCTGCTTTATTAAACTTCTAAATCTTCAAGTGGTCCTCATATATCAAACACATGTATAGACGTGGAGTCAGCTTGTAATCTGAATCCGCTTAAAACGATCGGTACAAGATTGATATGAGAGATGCAGAGATCAGTTTGCCTGACCCAAAGGCAACGTTGAATATTAGAACGTAGTTATTTTAACACCGTATAGGTTTTAGTCTTTGAGCACAATCACATCTAATGTAAGATAACAATGTGGTCTAAGATGTTGGTCACGCTAAATTTAGAAAAGACTAACTCTCAAGTATAGCTGCTGGAAGACAATAACTCGTAATTAGTGATAAATTTTAAACTTTTAAATACCCTTATTACCATGTTAAGGTTGTATCATGATGCTTTCCTTCATCGAAGAGTTGCGACTTTGTTTCTTGAATTCGAAGTTACGCCCATTGTGGCGGTGTCCGGACTCTCTTTCAACGAAGCCATCTTCGCTTTATATAATAAGTCCAAATAGTTATCATACTTTTTTGCATTTTATTCCTAAATTAAATACTGTGAAGTTTTCGGAATTTACAGTGTTTTTAAGTTGCTTTCTTCAACTTGGCAACCCCGGTATGTACTCCTCGCGAATCCCTCCGCCCTGCGACAAACTCTAGATTAGGGGGGCATAATTCACACGTTCCTGCACACCTGCGAAATATTATTACATAAGTGAGCACTCCGCCTTACAAGGTCACCTTGTTGGTTCGAAATGATTAAATTAATCTAATAAATTAATTCATAAAAATTCAACCCCAACATCTAATCAATGATCGACATTGTTTATGATAAACTGTTTTTTTTTTTAAATAAGCACTTCTTTAGGCGCGTTGACAGCTATTTTTAAGGCAGGAAATAAACTTAAGATTTTACGTCATGATATGCTAGTGAGCGTTACAGGCCGTATTGTGCTTGCGGGGATTGCGTCAGATTATCGGCTCGTAGTATAGGAACCTGTGTACATCTAATATTTATATTTTATATTTAGAGTGTGCAGTCTTGTGTTTTTGTTTAATTTATAAACCGTATAAAAATGTATACAATAATTATTGTTCGAAGTGCCTATAGATGTCAAACCAGACTAAGGATAACAATTTTAATCTTACAAATTGTGACATTTAAATAATTCGTACTTTATTTAATTGAAAAATTCAAAAGGGAACACAATTCTATTGTTTTGAGTTTTTACTTCAATCGGCGTGGCGTTCCTTTTGAGTACCTCGACATTTTTTCAATTAATTGTTATGAGAATGCCTAACTCTACACACATGTATCGAAATGATTACACCACAGTATGATAACTCAAATGTGATGACAACGCTGAATGTCTATAGGCATATAAGTTAATAGTATAGATCAGTTGCCTTAGCTAGTGGTGTCGGATTGTGTAAACGAGTGCACCGTTACGCTGCCGCCGTACGGACACTTGGCGATTCATCATTATATTTATGTTGAATCAACAGTTACTATACTGTTCTCATGGTAAAGACTCCATAGTGATAAGCTACGGTGTCTGAGATAATTAAAACTATGATACAGCTAGAAAATTTGAAACTGGTTATGGTATGTTAGAATGAGAATGTCTTTGAGAATGTAAAAGAAATTGAGGATACTTAAATAAATCGGAGAAACAACGCAGAAAAAAAAAATTACGAAGAGTATCAAAGTTTCATTAAGAAAAAAAAAAAAAACAAAAATCGTATTCACGGTGATATTTATGATTTTTTCAAACACTTGGAATAAATAACTATGAGCATAGCTTTAAGTAATTCGTTTGTATTTATTTATTCAAAAATTACATTAAAAATCAAACATTTTTATGAAGAAAATGAGTCGATATGTTGTTTAAAATTTACTGAACCAATATCCACGAAGTTTGATGTGGTGGTAGTTTATACATCAAAATAATAAATAAATACGACATGTTTTACAAATACATCAAAATCATATATGTGTATATTTATTAGAAAACACAAAACAGAAGATATTCACGCAAAAACTATTCGACGGATTTGACGAAATTTGGCACATATAATAATAGCTTGTAGACCAAATTCATATATATTTAATTACTATGGATGTATATTATATATTATACCTTTAAACGAGCAATTCGTGTATATTTTTATATTGTTATATATTCAGGATCTCGGAAACGGCGACAGCGATTTCCGTGAAACTTAGTATGTAGGTGGTTTCGGGGACGATAAATCGATCTAGCTAGATTTCATTCATAGAAAACTTTTTTAACTGAGTTTTCAGGCATTGAAAAAATATAGCTAGAATATAAAGGTATTTCGCCGCCGCTGTCGAAATAAAAATAGCTCAGATGGAACACGGCTGCTTCGAAAATCTGTCTAACGCCAGTTCGAATCCGAGTGATGGTAAAAGAATATATTTTTTTAATTTTTTTTTTTTTTTACGGTAAGAAGATGCAAATTTTTTAATGCTAAAGTTTATTATAATTCAATTTTTTTACAGAACCGAGGCAGGCTGGATCGTCTAGGTACTTTTCACTTATGTTATTTATAGTAAAACACCAAACAGAACAAAGTTTATCAGTCCGGTTCCGATTTGCCGGATAAAAAGTACAGGCATATCCGGCAGCACGTCAAATGGGTTTTGATATCTACGGGCTATTTACCATACAGTGGATCAATATTTGAACAGTTTTGATGTTTGAAACTAACAGTTCTCTCTGTGCACACATCAATAACGAATGTAACTATAATGTTTTTCAAATATATACGATAAAATGGTAAACGAGATTACCATCCGGATTCTTGTCGGTTCTTCTCGATAACGTTATTTCCGAACCGGTGGTGTTTTTTTCTCCAACTGACTACACTATTGATCTAGCAAGGTCTTAACAGCTTCACCGGACTTCTTAGGTTTATATTTAACTATACCCTGCCTGCGACTTCGTCCGCGAAGTAATAGTTACTTTGGGCTAACGCTAACTCGCAGCGGAAGCTCTGAAGAGGAAAAAAATACCGATTTTGAAACATTCTTTATTAAAGCTCAGCTCCTAT